>JARGYV010085651.1:0-20228 GCA_029532675.1 Ornithodoros moubata
CACCGTTTCCAGCAAACAGGGTCAGGAAAAGATATCTTTCGGAATGGCGATTGGTCATCGCCGTGTTATGCGGTGAAGTTCTGTTTTTAGAGTGTGGATGCAGGCGGGCTCGCGGGCAATAAGCGTCTTCTGACTCATCTTCAACTGAAGATTAATCTCGACAACGACGGTGTCAAAGAGTGTTATCTTGTCTGTCCTGGTTATCAGGAGGTGCAGCGGTGCTTTATCTTCTGGCGCGTCGTAGTATTCAAAAGAGTTCAGGTTCAAAGAGTCAGGATCAAAGGAATTCCACGGGCATTTTGTTTTGTATAAAATTCCTTTGGCCTGAGGGTGCTCTTATATTGCTGAAAGCAGGCATTGTTTAAACGACCGTTTACGTGAACAAGCTTTAAAGGTTAAACGGAGGATTTTTCTTGTGAACTCGCGAAGCGCTTATTTGAATGATGAAATTGGGCGCCCCTCGGGTCAGCGAACTGCAATGCTGGAAAAAGAAAACAATATGGTTGTTGAAGGAGATTTTGTGCATTCTTTCGTCTCGGAATTGCGTTAGCTGCCATTTCCTGGCCTTCAGCTCTGCTTTAGTGAAGCTCTTGGTGTTTCTTCTCCTTTTACTTGTAGGCGTTAAAATTTTCTGTGTCTGGCTAACAAAACTTGCGCTGTGTTTGATACTTTGTGTGGTTGAACTGCAAAGTAACTGCAGAGGGAACCTCGAACCTTGTGACTTGTACCTTCCTCTGAAAGCTTATACGCAGATTATCTTAACTCAGATGCCTCAAGTACCGAATATATTCCTCCAATGCCCCATACTTCTTTAAATTTCACTGATTGCTTCGTAAAACTAGGAAAGCGCTATCACTTACCAAGCGGCACTGTGCGACGTGCGTCGCCATCTAGTGGGAATAGTCCGCCCTCTCCTTGTGGACCACACGGAGTTCGACGAAACCGAAACTAACTTAGAGACTGACTTGACGCATGATACTACGTTGTCACGTGATATCTGTCCGCCAATCCTGAAGACGAAACGTTTAGACGTTAGACGTTTAGACGTTTGGAGGCGCTGCGATCTGCTGAACGCTCACTTTTATTATTAATTTCCGTAAGAAATATTGAAGATTGGGAGCTCACACATCGTGTGAGTCATCACAAAGGTACGCACTACATTCTCGTATATCACAACGTAGGTGGTGTATTTCACTTTACAATCCCTCAAAAACTCGCAAGGTGTATGCATCTTTTGTGTAGAACCATGTAATAAACATGTTGTGGTAAACCGCCTGGCGACCTCCCTCTATCACGCCACAACTCGTACCACGGGTCGCACCAATACTAATGATGCGTATATTTATGTACAGAGGACATCCTCCGTCATTACCGGCCAACACAGCGATCCCATAATTTCCGCACACACAGAGACGTCATCGCCGCCGAGCTCTAACAACTCTGGTCTCGTATCCTGGCGTGCTTGGAATGTTCCGAGATTACGCTGACGAGGTCGTTAGCCGTCGTCACGGAAGGAAAGTCGTTCCGATTATTAATCCTATAAGTACAAGCTGTAGCTTTTTTTTTTTGTCTGCGTGTCTTAACCTGGGCGTCTCATAATTTGTCGACCGTTCGTTTCCGGCCGTTCTTGCATCTCAGTGTCTTTCATGGACATCCATGTTCAGCACAAGGGGCACTAAACAACGAAAGGTTGTGTTTCTGTGGCTGTATAATTGTGTGTGTGTTTTCAGGGCTGCTGATATAGTAACAATATATATCTCTCTATGCGCTGTGCCACGGCTTGTGAAGGAAGAGACAAGTATTGCATTATCGCCATGTGCGCTAGCTCTCGTCAGGTTAATGATACTCTTCACTCACCTCACCGATGCAGGTCACAAGATTATGCCACGGCGGAAGTGCCGGGAACCGACGGCAAGATCGGGCTCACGCAGACGATGGGAATTTGTTGCGGGGCCAGCACAGTACTTATCGCAATTGACTGAAGGTGTGGCGGACAATGAACAGAACTTTGTCAAAACTTTCACCTAAATATTATTCAATACATTCACCTAAATATTATTCAATACATTCAGTTCTTCCCGCTAAACCCTGAAGTGTGCTAAGTGAACCCTCTCTCGGTGATCCTAATGTTTTCTTACGAATATAAGATGCTTCGGCGTTTATAAACATGAATATTCGATGTGTGCCAAACTGTAGTCGTGACACGCCTAGTTGTGGCATTAAGTTGTGATTATGATTGTTTTATACCGTTTGGTATGAGCAGAAAGAGCATCGGCTTATCGTTTTTTGTTCACAATTTCGTTAAGTTATCAGTGATTGGTGCGCCTTGCGACGTGCAATATTTTTAGAGTGCACTGGGCGTAATGTTTAATGCTCATTTCAAATGCACGGACTTTCCGATGCGTTTGAAGAAAGATGTGTGTCGAGAAGCCCTGACAGAACAGATAGAAGCATAACTTTTTCTCCTAACTATTCTCCTTTTGCTGTTGAGAATCTAGGGGGAAAAATCCATACAATGTTCATTCCGAATATACAGCGTACGTAGCACCGCGCAGCATTGAAAACTTGAGCTGGAAAGACATCGATTACTGTCTATCGGATCTCTCTTGGCCCTCGGGGATTTGATGACCGTTTTCACACTTGGCCGATCTTCCTCTAAGCGATTGCTTTCCTGCGAGTCGATGATACGAAACGTACTTCGGGCAGAAAGCATGAGCTTTACCCATCTTTTTGCCTCTCTTCTCGGGGTTGGAACGGACGTTGTCTCGGCAGTGTTGGCAAATCGCGTGCAACTTCACAATACCGTCCTGATTTTGAGATGGGTCACCCTCATGAAGTCAATTTCCAAGGCAAATTTGTGCTAAAAACCGAAATAGTAGTTTGGAGAATGTTTATGTCTTTTTCACCGGCGCTACTGCAAAGCAGATGCGGTGGACCTTCTCGTTTTCGTTGTAATGATAAACAGACAAAAACGTACAAACGCACACACATAAAATAGACGATATTGTAATCTAGTGTCCTAGTATTGATCTCGTTTGGTATTACGAAGAAAAGGATGGAAGGTACTCTAGTATTGCTTTCTCTATATCGGTGGCTTCCTTCATATACCATGAGAAATATAATGGACTATAATTTGATGTTCATTATAGCTACCCCGCTGGCCTCTCAGCGTAACTGCCATGATGAAACACATTGGCAAGTTTCCTTTTTCACATATGTCGAAATACTTGGTCATACATAATCATCGACACGTTTTCTTGTCGCCGCTTTTATGCTAAAGTTTGTCAACCCCGTATTCGGCAGATATCTCTGATTCCACCCCACTTGTCTCCCCTGGAAAACGGGACATTTACCGACTTCAAACCTAAGCACACATGACTTCATTTGCTCCTACTCGTGCGTGATCTTCGACATAAATCAAAATCAATGGACGAACCTCACCCTCCTCACTCAACCACCTTTGTCTTCATCCTACAAAATGTCATACAAGTCGGCGCACACGTACTATAATTTGTTAAAAAAATCATTACCTTACTCACCGAGGGAACACATGTTCAATGGTGTCATTAACACTCCACTCCATGTACCCGTAACATTGGCGTTGGCTGCCATGCTGTGCCGTCTATCGATGTGCTCAATCCGGAAACCATTAACCGGACGGACGCACAGCAGGGGGAATTGAACACAGCGTATACTCTCTTCATAACAGCCTCGACCTTCCGTCGACAGCTGGACATTTGTGTGGAATGGCGAACAAGTACCTGACGAAAAGTTAGTTCTCTGCGTAAAACTCAGCGGTGGTCTGTGCGTAATAGTCTGCGCAGTGGTCACGTTTGGCAGCTGGTAGTGCCAATGGGAAAATAAGGCCCAGTTCGCCATACTTTCTTTCCTGTTTATCTGATTGACGCACAACCCTCTCTCTGTTACCAGCACTCGCTATCGCCAAACGTGCGGTTGACCACGCAGTTCTAAGGCGGATAGCGCTGCGAAAAGGCTTACCCTTGCAGCACAATGTACTGAAAGTCGGGTGCATTAGGGGTGGTCGTCAGGTGGCTAATCTGTTTGTCGGTGTCTCTCTGACGTGCCGCGGCGTACAAAAGCTGCCTTGATCCATCGGTCCACGCCTATTGCACAAAATGTAATGTAATCCGAAACCAATTAATTGTTATTAATGACAAAATCCGACTAATTATTAGATTATAATTATCATCATCCCCAATTTTGTAGTAGATGTCCCGATGCTGTCTGATGCGTGCCTTAAAAGTTGTCAATTTCGGGGCATTGATTTTTAGTTTAATTTAATTACTGAGGGTGCGCACGTTAATTTCAATTTGCGTGGCAGCTAACAAAGGGGACCTCAGAAATAGGTAAGAAATAAATAAACTTGATAAAAACACCTGATAGGTGGCACCGTACTCAATTTTTTCAGCCCAGAGTTTTACCTGATACACCCTCTGCAACGGTGGTCATGTGTTACTGTGTATTCGTCCACAACGTGATTTTCTCTCCAACACAAACAGATCACGGCAAACGGTACAACGACATGCACTAACGCACTGATCAATGAACAACAGAAAGCATTGATCTCTCTTGATCTGTTCGACACACAGAAGTCACTACTGTTAACATCAGCTTGTAGTGACTTGGATCGCTAGTGCCTGTCTTCCCTCTGTTGTACAAATAGACATACTTCTATCTGCATACTTAGATCCCCGAAGATGTATACCCTGTGCCGAAGAGTGTGGATATTCTTCACCACTAGCTAGTCTGCTTTCTGGGCGTTCTTTCTTGAACTTCCATCACAAAGACGCGTCTTCCCTGTAGCCGCAGCCCTGATAAACTTGTCACAATTCCTGCCATGCCGAAAAGGAAAAGAAGCGAGAAATGCTCCATGCATTGTCCTGTAGACCGTGCGGAAACTTTCTTACCAGCTTCCCCCTCCTCCCCTTCCTCTTTTTGTCACTCTCTTTCGCTTGACCTTTGGTTTCCGCTTCCGTTCTCTTACTTGTTTGGCACATCCTGCACGTTTGCGCAGAATACTTATATGCCAAGAGCTGGGAGCCGGTCTATAGGATAGAGCGAAACAGTCTTGTCCGAATCTTCGTCATCGATTACGCCGACAGGCTGTTTATTTAGCGTTATATTCTTCGTCCGCGGAAGTGTTGACTGTTTCGTTTATGATGCCCCTCACGGCACTCAACTAGATAAATATAGCCCTTGCAAAGGCGTACATTCAAAAGAAAGAGCCACCTATGTTTAACGCTTAGGATACAAGTACGATGTGACAAATCTGATGTTGATAGTGAAACGAACGTTGAGATGAAAGAGTCCTCTTCTTCTTCTTCTTCTTCACCACCTTGCAGTCCAAATTCTACAGCCAGCGAAAGTTATAAACCCAGAAAATATGGATGTTGCAAATGTTGTTCCAAAAGCGCAGACGAGGATAAAATAGTACCAGTACAATGGTATCATCAGAAGCATCAGATGGACAGCGACCGTGGGTCAGCTGCCTTCCGCAGACAGAACTAGAACTTCGACAGTGTAATTAATAAAAACATGAGCAAAAATGCCGAAGGGAACCCTTCTCAGCATACTCTACTTGTGACGCAAATTGAATAATGAACGCGCGCGTTAGGAAGTGTCCGGAGCGCTGTGACGGGGTCTTCGCTGCTTCAAAGGATAGACAGCACATATGGAACCCCATGTAATGCACACATCACTGTCCCGAGGAATGCAGCAGGCAATTGGATAGGCTTTGAAACGCAGCTTGTGAAACGACACGCCAATCCATATATAGATTCTGGCATTCCGCATCGTCCCCGGAAGTCCTTAGGAAGCGCAGTCGCCCAGTGTACTCGATATGTAGGACCTCAATCGACCTTATTAAAGGATGCATCGTGCGTATATCCGTGCAAACAAGACCCTCGAAGGGGCTCGCTCTTCCCAGGTCATTTTCTTTCGTGGGATCCGTATAACCCCGTTCATGCTGCGCGACACAAGACCTTTATTATCCTATTGCTGACGTGGGCAGCTTTGTGGTGTGCTGTGATTAGGTTGGGAGGGTCACGTTTCTGGATTGCCATCGCTTATGATGGGCACGTTCTTCCCTGGAGGTTTTGTCGTCATTGGCTTGAATCCCGTCGGGACCCTTGACTTCTTTTCGTTACCGAGGTTTATCTGGCATGAACTATCGTAACACCGGTGAAACTGAACTGGCAGGAGCGGACGTGCGCTATTAGGTCCGGCGGCCGTTGCTTCTGTTATTTACTCTCTAATGAATGGGTTCGCTTATCTTCTGATGAAAAAGAGAAGGAATGGGGGGATAGGGGTTTCAGCGCTGGCGTAGAAGGAGTGTCGTTTACAATACGCCAACAGTATACGAGAAACACCCACTTGTTTGGCTGGCCTAGTAAGGGTTTTCTACTCTCTACTGCATGACTGATTTGCGCAGGTGCTGCCCCATTGGGAGGTTGGCTCTTTGTACGAAAGATGCGAAAAAGAAATAAAAAAGAGAAAAAACCTGTCGCGTCAGGGCCTATGCAACAGACAGGTGGAGGGAGAAGAAGAAGAAGAACTGATATACCAAAGGCCGGATGTTGCCATGGTTTCCAATCTCATCTCTTATTCGGAATGGCACCGAGTGGGCTGATTATTAGGACGTTGGACACGAGGAACAGGCAGCATTGGAAGCGCTGAATTCTCGCTCACAGGTATAGGTTTTGTTGGCTGTGTCTATCTCTCCGAGTTGTTATCGACGGCCCGGCGACTCCCGTTGTATTGAATGTCTGCCTGCCTCGTGTTTTCCCCTCGATTAAAGCCGACCGGGTGAGTGCTCACTCATCGAGGATTAGCTGTGCACAAATTTGTGAATGCTACTTCACATTATTCGTTCGTTATTTGAAATAACCACATACACATACTCAGAATGTTGGTTGCATGACCTTTTTGCAAGCTAGGGAAGAAACGGAAAAGCACTTTTTTTTCACCCGCTTCAGCGCTACTTGCTGGGAGCTGTGCTCTATACACCATTCTGCGCGCCCACCATTTACATGAACACCACGCTAAAGACTGGTGCACAAGTCCTTCTTGCTTGTAGAGAGAGAAGTTACACGCCAAAGTAAGGTGTTCCCCATGTCACCTGGGTATTCATGATTGGAAAATTATTATTTTTTATTATTACTATTATTATTGTAATATGTCACAACACAAAAGACAGGCAGAGACTCATGAACGACTTTAACAAACCAGTATGGAAGAAGAAGAACAAAAATAGAAAGAAGAGGGACAGAGGAAAAAGAAAGTGGTGAAGCAGTGGAAAGTTACCACAGATGATGAGAGCCACATACCCCTGGACACCAGCAGTCAATAAGTTCTTCGAGCCTAGCGCAGTTCTACCGGCAATGTATCGTTTCTCCAGTTTCAGTCCAAATATGGTCAAGGACAGGATACATTACTGACGACTGGCCAATGTATTATATTGTGCCCGTGTAGTACTGAACATGTGGTTAACCTATAAAGTGACAGACGCGTGCAGACTGCTTGACGCAGTACGTATAGTTGAAATAATATTGGGAAAAGAAGACACGGGATCATAGTAATTGAACTTCGTCTGAGCTTCTTCGTTCTTTTCGTCACTGCCTTTTTCTACAATGTAGATATTTTTTCCACTACCTTAATAGACCAGAAATCAAAGAGCTACTAAGTTGAAGATTTACTCCAGTGTGAGAAGTTGGAAACTAACTGGTGGGATTCAGTTAACATCCCGCTGTGTTATGCACACTGCAAAGACGATTACATTTCCACATACTCCTGTTTGAGTTAAATGATTCTGCGCAGTGGTTTCTGTAGCGCTGCCGACTGGTCAGAGACATCAGTGAACACGCCGACCCTATGGACCACCTATCGTACGACGCAAAAGATCACGGTTCCACTTCGTGGTTCCCAATTCAGCGAGTGGCCCTCATTTGCGGGTTACATAAAGTATAACAGCAAACAACTAACAATCTGTGCAAAAGAAAAAAGTTTAGAAAGTTATTCGGAAAGCAACCTAGAAGAAATTCGACCACTACACTTTCATGTACAGGAATGTATTGATTTATATATTCCCTTTTGTATTTTCTTTTATTTCCGGTTTCCTTCAATAAACTTTACTTCCGGTAAAATAACAAGCGCAATATCTTCCAGAAGAAACCTGTGTGTATTTCCGAAATTCACCTTTCTCCATTCGTGGAAACCTCAAGGGCGCTCTTGGGTTTTCCAGGACCTCGGTATTTCAACTACATTCGTAGCTTTCTTTTTCGATACTGCTATAGAAAAACTTTTGTGCAACGAAAGGCTGTGGAAGTACGAATAGGCTCTGGGAGATGGAAGAGGTTGGTATACTCTGTCTATAGACCTAAGTGGATGAACAAGGACTGGGGGAAGACGAAACAAAGAAAGAGTTCAATAGAAACGAAATGTAAGCGAATTTTGGAGGTAGGATGGAGATTGAGGAGATTCCTGAACGGCTGCAGAAATGTTGCGTCGTTTCCGGCGTATGGAGATGGTAGGGTCTTCACGGAAAGCCTAAGGACAATGAAAATTAAAATCTCGATAACGTGTTCTGATGCATTTAGTGCGTAGTAACCGCGTAGCAAGCTGTGTACCGAGTATGTGAGGCACACTCTTATTTTCCTTTGGGTTTGCCTGGGAAAAAGTAGTGCACTTAGCGCCAACCGCCAAACAGAATGATATCTTCCAGTGCTTAAAATTGTTGAAAACCTTATGGTCCAAGCATGCTCCTCCCATAAGGTTTTCAACAAATCTAAGCACTGGAAGATATCATTCTGTTTGACGGTTGGCGCTAAGTGCACGGCTTTTTCCCACGCAAACCCAAGGGAAAATAACAGTGTATGCAGCACGACGTCCTGCGTAAAAAACGCCGCGAACTTCCTTTTATTATCCTTTTCTCGTTCTTAATCGTTAGTTCGTTTTCTTCTCTGCAAGGGCAGCTACACCCCTCGTGTACCGTCAAGCGTAGCGCTTAGAAACATTTCTTGCACAGGGAATGGTAACCGCCATCGAGAACGATAGCGATATCGTTAAAAATATGTACCGGTAACGAACTAGAGATGTTTTCTAAACGGAGCGCAGCTCCCAGGTACGATCGGTAGTGACGTTAGGGATGAATTGCGCTCGCTTCGCTGGTAATGGAGCGTACACTGTTATTTGCCCTTGGGCTTGCGCGGAAAAAAAGTAGTGCACTTAGCACCAGCTGTCAAACAGAATATTTTCCAGTGTTTAGATTTGTTGGAAAGCTTATGTCACGAAATTAGCTTTTCTCAAGAGTAGCGATGCCAGCGGCAAGGCGCACAGGTCAGAAACCATATATAAAGTGGTCAGCTGGAATGCAGCAACTATCTTAAGGCGAGCTCAGAAAAATACCGAGTACTTCAAAGTTTCCGAGCTCAGATATCAGAAACGTTCGAACTCGAGCTCAAAATTACGAGGTCTTGTTGCATACCTTGTTGCATACATCCGAAAAGATTCGTCATAGACATCAGTGTATTCCTGAGCATTTATTGTAAATATAACGTCTGAAAACAAGGCCATGTCTGATGTCGCATACAGCCTGTTCGTGCGGTAATAAACTATCTGTCATATACCTGAAGCAGATTGCACTGCATGACGGTCTCCAAAGCATTAATAGCAGTATGCTGCTCGTCACTCTGCATTTCACGGAGAGCCAGCACACAGACGATGTAACGCAAAGGGAACACCGCGGGCATGTCCAGTTAAGAGTCCTTGTTTCACTATATATGTGATTTTCCACTCATTTTTACTGTGTCGCAGAAGACCTAGCACACTCACTAGAGCGGCGTTGGCGCATTGCAGCAGATACATAACAACAATGGTGAAAAAATTGTTGAACAACAACCAACACGAATTTTCGGATATGAAGACAGCTTTCCTCATCTTTCGAATAACCAGGACGCGTATACGACGCGTTCAACGTTTCCCTAAATTTGCAATACTAAACAAACAAGCAATAACCAGTTCTCCTGTAGTTCCTTTCATTCCCGGCGTTCTCCTCAACGTTCGTGAAAGCGCGAGCTGCGAACGGCGCTGGGACTCGGTTATATATCTTGCATTGTATCTCGCGAATACGTGTGCAAGAATTATGGGCTGTTACTTTGCTCTTTCAATTCAGCGCCACTTTATTCTCTTACTTTCTCTTTTGCATCATCAGAATCACGACGCTTTGCAGCCTTTCTTGCCTGAAGGATTCGTCAATTCCTCCTCAGTCGCACGTGGCACCAGAGTCGTAAATTGAAAGAGAAACTGCAAATAGGAAGTGATCGATTTATCGCTCGAATAACTTGGTGCGTTGCCTTTTCTAGAATGTTGCATAGTGAAACGTTTCGTAAACAGCCATAGCAAGCATTGGAATATTTTGAATGCAGTCGCAGCTGTCGTTCGTGTGTATGCTCTGCCGTGATGGATTAGAGCTGGAATTGCATATGGGACCGGTAGGTAGTGGCTCAAGCGGAGTGGCGTCATTGCATAGGGTAGTTTTGCAGTAGTGGGGACTACCTTGAACAAAGATTTTATCCTGAAGGGCATGCAGCTTATTTTTATTGCCAATACGCAAACATTTATTTCATTTTTTATATTAAATATATTTTTTATAATGATATACATCGTCCTGCAGACGTAATTTCCTCCCATGTTTGTAATCTGGTTTACTGATTAATTGATCTTAAAAAAAATTGAAATTATACCGTTTCGAGAAAGGCTGACATTAGAAAGATATCTAGCCATATTTCAGCGGGAAGCTGTCGACTGGGCACAAACTCCCAAGCAGGCACGTGCTTTGACTTAGCACGAACGCTTTAGCTTGACGTACAAATCAGTGAAAGTCGATCACGAAAGAGCCGAGAAAGCAGTCATCGTCTAGCCTTTCGTGGCAGTGACGTTGACTTTGCGTTTCCTCCAATCAGCTACGCGTCTGAACACGTGGTACTTTGGCGCAAGCATAGAATTCTCCTTTCTTCTCCTTTCTTCTTTCAAAGAATTCCTTGAGTAGGGCCATTCAGTGTCTTACTGATATTATGACGGGCGGCGTTATATCGGTGAATACATGTGAAGGAAATCATTACTTCCTGCAGGTTTTTAGCTGTACCGGATCGCACGTCACATCTTCCCTTTCCTCGATATTTTTGTAATTTTAAAACAATCCCATTATAATTTAACCCTTTGCAGAGGTCGTGGGGTTGTATAGAGACGAATTTGTGCTTAGGCAGCAAAGCTCAGTCGAACAAGTCAGGCAGAATATATTCTAATACGTAGTAACACGTCTTATGGAACATCTATAAAAAAATTGTCCGGTGCCCTCAAGAAGAAACGAGACTCATCTTAAAGTACAAGATAAAAGAGCGGCTTAATTGTATAGCCAGAACGTCCAATGAATTAGACAATTTGTTACACGTAATAAAGGAGTTTTTTCTGCTAGACACTGCTGCTAAAAATACTCCTATGTTTTTCTTTTTAACTCCCGGGTCCAATTAAGTTAGGATAGATGAGATCAGGTGTCTTCTGGCATCTCCATCTCATCCTGCTTCAGCGTTAGTGAATAGCTAGGCCGACCCCGACACAAAGGCCGTCCGACATAGCTCGAACGTAGTTTTGTAATAAAACAGGATAATCTCAGGCGAGCTGGTGTGATAAATTCATACTGTAAAAAGCCTGAGCTTGGGCAACGAAAAGGACATTAATCAGACACAGAGCTCAAACCTGAGCTCTTGCGTTTATTTTCTATTCTAAAGTTAAGGATTTACTTCGCAGCGCCATTCGTGATGATTGATTTCTCGCTACCGGCGAACTGAATTCTAACATCTAGTAGGTTGATCCTTCACAGGAATTTGGTCATGAACAGTTAAAGGAAGTATAGTATTATACACTTCGTATATGAATGCTAAAACTCGAAGCTGTCGTTCAAGTGCCACTTAATTTTTAAATATTCAACCCCTTCGTGCCGCAAGTGTTGACTTGAAGTCCTGCACTGATAGGACGGATTCTAAATTACGTCGGTTGCAGGAAAACACACACGACCAATTATAACAAAAGAGGCCAGTTGGGTGGGCTTTACTCCAACGTGTTTTCGGCTATGTATACGCTAGGCTGAGATATACTCGCGGCAGAGACCATTGTGTGTATTGCGAAGAGGTAGGGGAACTACCTATGAACAACTAGACCGTAGTGAAAGTGCCCATAAATCAAGAAAGCGAGCTTTGTGTTCTCTGCACTTGAACCATTTGTACTCTGTTGTGTTATGGAAGTTGATTATTACGGGAATTACGTACTTCTAAGCTTTAGATCGATACATAAACCGTTTTCGTATGCGAACTATCCGAACGTCTTTGGAACTGTTTACGTCATGCGCGCGTCATAGCTTGTGTACATATGGGGTGCGGAGGACCAATTTATTTTCCTGTTCTAGGAGTTATCCATGAGTCCATCATCTATGTGTTTTGATCTACGCATGATCGTCATCGGCATTATCGCCTTGACGGCATCTTTTCAACGAAACGCGTAACGGAGGTTGTCTTCGTACCTTTTTTTATTATTAACATTTGTGGTTTAGTGTGTATGAGTCAGTGGCACACCGACCTCATAAAACGTGTGGTGCATAAAACTGACGCAGGGACCAGGGTACTTGTAAGAAATCGTATGTCCGAAGCACCCATTCTTTAAAGATAGCATGTGCATTAATACCCTCTGTATAGCGCAGCTATTTAGGCTTGAAACTTGACACATCTCAGAGATGTGTAATAGCTTCTATACATTCATATATGAGTCCACGGTAGGAACATGATTTTTACTGAAGTGTACCATATACAGCTAACAACTCAGTATAAGCAGCGTAAGGTTTTCTTTGGAACGCGGCAGCTACCGTCAAAGCTGTCAGCTACAGCATGCATTGTGCTGCTCTGCATTACAGTAATGTCGAGCAGGCAAAGCACGCTTTACAGGACCATAACGAAAGCAAGTTTTTCTAACAGAAAGACTGTGACCGACCCCTTATAGTGACATCGTGGGCTAGGGGTAAGAGAAAGCCTATTTTTCTGCGTAAACCTCAGTGGTGGTCTGGGCGTAATAGTCTGCGCAGTGGTCACGTTTGGCAGCTGGTAGTGCTAATGGAAAGTAAGGCCCAGTTCACCACACTTTCGTTCCTGTTTTTCTGACTGACGCACAACCCTCTCTCTGTTATCAACACTAAAAGCCTTATCACACTGAAAGCCTACTGCGGCGACTTGTGTCATGCACTGCAGAATGAAAGAAGATGAACTTTGGATGCGAGACAAAGCTTTCAGTACGCCAAAATTGCACAGCAGGCGCAAGAACGGCAGTTATATATAATGGTCAATATTCAAGCGGTAACATGTGCCTGCTCACATGCAGCTAATCGAATGGGCACGAGCGAATGTCGGTAGCGAAACAAAAAAGACAAATTTGTTTGCTGTCAAGCATCAAAGCTTGATATGGGGGGCCCACCGTCAATGGGCTCCCATTCGAAACTGACGGAACGAGTGAATTATTGAAGCTAAACATGCAGCATAACAGTTTAATAAATGTAAGTGTGTCTGTCATCCTGTGGAAAGTGCACGTTAGTTGAAAAATAAGAAAAGAAGAAGTGAATAAAGAAACTGCACGGTGTTTCGCCATCCGTTACTAACACGTCCTCTTCTGCTGTTGTTAATAAGTAGGAAAATATCGTATGTGGAACTTAATCCCCGAGGCAGTTTCCTCCTACGCCAATGCTGCGTGAAAGCTAAATAAACAAAATACGCATTGTAATCCCAGGATCCTGATTTCATTACTCGAGATGTTACGCATGACGAGCCAAAAGGATATAATCGGAAAGGAAATTTATAAAAAGACACGTTCTCCCTTGGCATCGATTATCGCAGCCGTAACTTATCTGGGTGTAATCAGAACGATGGTATCACTAGATTGCGGAAATCTCTCTGCCAAATGAATCTCTAAATCTTTCAGTGTACGGAACTCATTTTTGAGATAAACCGTCAATCAGAGGAGTTAACCGTGACCAAGACACTGCGAATGAAGGGCGAAAAGCATGACAAGTTTTGTGTTTACCCGCGGAAACTCTGTAGCAAATATATCTCGACAACGAACAAGTTGCAGGAAATTCTGTTTTCGGCCCAGGTACACGTGGTTGCGAAGTGGGGAACGCAACGCGTGACTGACCAGTACAAGACAGCACGTACTCAGAACCAGTACGGCACGTATAACATGAACTTTATCAGTCTACTATCGCTATTAACAGCTTGTTAGAAATCCGGTCATGGAAACACATAATACACGAAAATCAGGCATCATAAAGGTACAGGTCAATGAGGCATACCTGGCAAACAATACAACATCGCAGATAGTTCTGCTGATGTTGAGGACGTGCGGTGGGAAAGTCGATATCCCTGTGACACTGATTGCGAACAAAACATAATATTTCTTAATTCTAGTACCAAAACAATCGGCTTAATAAGAGGTGCGCGCATGTTTGAGCTGTTAGTCACGCTCTAACAACTGTGATCGCAAGTGCCCTGCGTGCTTTCATTTGTTACTTACAGCTTCGCGTGATACGTACGAGGATAAACAAGGCGATAGAAAAGATACTTCCATACCCCTAGAGCGTTGTCGGTGAGCCCATGAAATGAACAACGGCAGCGTGGCAAATCCCGGTGGTGCTTCACGTGAACTGAAAGCAAAGATGGCGAAACTAGGGGTTTACCACTCCGTCTAACTGCCGCTGCAAAATCTTTAGTGGACATGTTGCTTCGACATAATAAACACTCTTTGTTCTTATGTTACGACTCGTAATGGCCACAGCAAGATGAAAAGCACATCACACAAAGACAGCTTATATTTATAATGAACAAAGCTTCGTTCAAAAGTGCAGTCTCCATCGGCATACTGGCCGTCTTAAGAGTTTCTTCGTTATTTAGAAATTAGGCAATGATACCACATGCATGACAAACGGAGAAAGAAAGAGTCTTATGGCGACACCCTGCGCCAAGCATGTCGACGCACTGTAAATCTTTTCGTATTTTCGTTTCCATCTCCGCACACCCGCTACGCGTGTACCTATACAAAAGGTGCGTGATCATAAGATGTGCTTTGGAATCCCGTCGGAAATAACTATCCTGAACACGAGTACCATCAATGAAGACTGTCATGCTTTCAGAAGCTTCAAAATCCGCCTGGCCCCCCAGAACATCGTCACCAATCTGGACTCGTGCACGCAACATCATTTTCACAACAATAGCTCAATAACATGCCAAAGCGTCTTTCTCTCTTTATACTCTCTTTCCCTCAATACCCTTACTGCATCGCATCACTCTTGCATGATACGATCAGCCTCAACCGCTGCATGCCTAATCCGACCGCGCAACTCCTCGGTAAATTGAGGCACCTGAAACGTTCCTGGTCCTCTGAGCCCATTTCTTCTACGCCTTCTTTGCGACGCCTTGCTTGCGGGTCGATAATCTACGCAATCAGTGGAACGTGTCAGCACGGTCTTGCATTACGCCGCCAAACGCGTTGATTGTGTTACGGACGCCAGGACAGGAAGGTGGACGACCATTGCTTTTCCGACGACCACGGGGGCACCGACTCGGTACTCGCATTACGGGGCTTGCGTGTTAAGGAGAGCTTTTGGCCTTGTTTCCTCGAACTACGCTGGCAAAAACGTGTGAAGAAGAAATGAGGATCTCGCATTGCTGGTCAGCATCAATGCAGAAAAGGTGAGGTGCAGAAGACGTGCAGTACAGAAGAGGTGATTTCTATTCCACACTATTCCACAGTTACTGACAGGTTAAACATTTTACGCGCGGAACGTCATTAAATACCTAAAGCTACTCCACACCATCCATCCTGCACAGTTCGTACACAGTTTCGATTCATTCACCATGCTTCTGAAAGAGAACCCACGAGCAACGACGCGCTTCACCGCACTGGAATTTTGCACCTGATATCCGCATACAGTGCATACCTATAATCATGAATATATATACCATAGTCACTGTGGCTTTTTTATCTATATCTATATATCTGTTCTGCTTTTCGTAATAGAATTAATAAAAATAAATACTGTACTAGCACTGAACGTTTTTGAAAAGAACAATGACTTAAATTTTCAGTAGTGCTTCTAACCTTCCTAAACACGTTTCATTAACGTCATTTTATCATTTCGTGGGTGGTTAAACGACACCGCTGTAAAAAATACTGTGGTTCTTTGATGGTCATTAATGAGGAGCAATTCATAAGCCACATACTTATGAATTATGCGAAGTACTGTGGACCTGGGTTCTCCGAGTACTACGCGAGCGCGTAGCCCACTCGGCAATGTCCGCGATGTGTAACTGTTGTTGTTGTTGTGCTCCATCATTCTGGTTCTTGTCCTTCGCTTGTCCGTTTCCCCGAAGTTAATCGCCGCGCCTACCCCAGAAACTTGCTGTTGTTGCTGTCGTGTTCACTGTCCAGTAGCGAAGTTGCTTTGTAGAAAACAAGCTTGAGGCGTAACCAGACGGCGACAATACGACAAGAGAACGCTCGTCTTGACACCCTGTCTTGAAATGTTAGCCTGCTTTCGCAGCTGCCTCTCACGACAGGTGTTCAGACGGCGCCAGTTCTGACTGAAGCCTCTCGGACAGAGCGAAGAGACATGTCACGTGTACGTCAGATTATCGCCCTCTTCTCATCCTGACTGAGTGTTGACAGTGCTGATAAACTGGTATCACATTACCATTGCACAACGACAACAGGTAACGACAGTCAGAGTACCACTTGATGTTGCGCTTTAATGTCTCAAAGGGCAGCAAGGTTTAATGTCTTGCAATAGATCTTGCTGTACTTCACACGGTGGATTCCCCGTTATGTGCAGTACAGTTGGCATGTGCGTACTTATACCCATGTGTAAAGATTCAGGGGACACAAACTATGCGATCCTTTGCATAACTTGCAGCTAGAAAACTTAGTTGCTAAAGAAAATGTCACCGATTTCACCCCACGACGCTTCTGTGTGTTCCATGCTGTTCGCTTTATCGCGAAGAGTCCGCCCTATTTCTTGGCCTCTTGAGGCACAGACGTGGCTATTTCTTCCTCAGTGCATACAAACGACTCACGTACAACACATTCTGCAAGGAAAGAAGAAGCGCGTATAAAGTGAACTGTTGCATCTAAAGAGAAAAGAAGTGTCAATTCCTGTGCCATTTATCTCTTGGGCATCTTGTTTTCAGAATGGCTGAGAAAGAATGTGCCCGCAGAGACAGTGAGGCCGTGGTAAATTAATGAGCCAGAAGCCTTACACAGTGACGGATCACTTTGCTTCTGTGGGGAACCTGAATAATTTATACGCATTTTCTCTGCCCTATGGACCCATAAGGATAACTAAAGGGAGGAAGAGACAAAGATGCTGAAGAATAGCTGCAAACTCTTTTGAGGAGAGTCGCCTGTTTGTCCTTGGGTGATGTCAGGACGTTACGCCATACAGCCAGAGCACTAGGTCGCTTCGAACATTTGAACGTGTTCATTGTTTCTTAAGTGCGGTGTGAGCAACGTTCAAAAATCAGAGTTTCGCTGCGTAGCACTGTAAGAACCAATGGACGAATCACCCTTCGCAGAGATATTTTTCACTGACCCGATAGGAGGAACGTTGTACTGGCTTGATGGTGGATGAGGGTGATATATGTTTTGCTAAGGCTATCCGCCCGGAGAGTCACACTTGTACCCACATTAACTGTTCTGGAAGGTCGTGGTGGTGGCGCCGGTGGAGTAGCGCTTTGAAAGAATTGGACGGTGAGAAATCACATTTGTTAGGCTGTCCCATCCCATTTATAGAAGGTTCGACGTGAATACACACGAAAACATAAGGAATACCTATGAAAGACAACGATATACATGCATCTATGCTTCTATATGTCATATATCCTGTGTCATAACATGTCATATATCCTCGTACATTATAATATCCTATGTCATATCGCTCCGGTAGCCCTGTTATGATTAGAAGCCGGAAAGAAGACGGGATTTTTAAATTTTTAGGCAGGAAAGAAGTCGGTCTAGGCGCCTATAAAAAGCAATAAAGTATCGATTTAGGCGCTTAAAATGGCACCATAAGCCCAATAAATGTAACAATTTGTTGCATATTTAAACTGAAGTGCGGAATACTAAGTAATGTTTTCCGTATTTATAATGTGATACAAGTGGCGAACGCCTGCAACTAAATGGGAAAAAGCCTCTTCGATCCACCACGAAGGCCGAACCAAATTGATCTCGCACTTCAGCTGTGGAGGAGGGAGGCAAGTCTTTAACAGCTTGGGCGTTTCAAAGCGTTATTTGTCACTTTTATTTCACGTAAAGTGTATTTTACGTTATATATTTATCTGCTACATTAATTTCGTGCTCTTCGTGCGAAACCTGCGCAGTTTTAATAGGTCCCCTCTCACTCTATGTGGTGTGAGGGAATCACCCTCCTCTCTTCGTCGTCAACTTCTCTCGAGTCGGTCGTCAGTGTAGAGAGCGGAAAGTAGCACTGAATTATGCAAATCCTGCTTGTTCAAAAGACCTGCCTTTGAAAGAAAGCGACTTAAGCTGTTTTCGATCAAAAATGCGTTTTGGGCACTAACGCATTAAGGCAAATAGGCATAGGCAACGCCAATAGTCCCAATTCGTGCTCTTGTGCTAGAGAGCCACTATTAGATCCACGGGAGGACAAAAAGAAAAGAAAAGGAAGAAATGGCATTTGTCTGGAAATCCGGCCTCTAGTAATGGGCCTCTGGGAAAGACAATCCTGATTCACTGGGATACAAGGGGCAGACGGCAGGCAAGTGGTCTCTTTCTTTGGACGAAGGACATCTTCCTTTTCTGAGAGAAGGACACTCTTGGGACACAAAGAAACAAGGCTCCGCCGGCATATGACGCAAGGTCGGCACACGTGACCGTTAGCCTTGGAGCGAGGCTACTCAACCGCCGGAGAGTTCTGTTAATCCGGCTCCACTTGCATACTCATGAGAATACACCCGTCTCGTTATCTCCATAAACCTGTCGCTTTTTTCCGGCTTGCTGCCTGCCTGGGTCTTGCGGTCTCAGCGTCATGCTACCAATACGTTCATAACAGTTCACTCCTTTTTTTTGCGCGAACAATTATCGAATAAAATAACTTTCCACAGCGGCAAGCCGCAGTGTCTGATCACATTCAACCGTGAACTCTTTGCACATCTCGGGGCGCAGCGTTAGCTTATCATTGTTACTTTTGCTATGTTTGTCTACTATGTATGCTACTCTCGTCGTTGTTCTTTCTTTTTTCTTCTCTTTTGTTTTGTGTATTTTGACTACACTTTAGGAATGGAAAAATACTGGAAAAATGACTGTCGAGAAATATATTGGTATAGCTATAAAGCATCGGTATACTATTGATAACACATCGATATACTGGCAATAAAATATCGATATCGTTTCATCGCTACCGCGCTTCCCATATGTAACGCATCGAAAGGGTTTTCTCAAAGTGGTATTCGAAAGGGTATTTTCAGCTTCGCTGCATGAGGAATGCGCATAGCCTGCTACACGCAAATACAATATTTTCACAGTCGCACGAAATCTCGAAGGCTCTAACGAATGTACGGAGATGCGCTTCAAAGCAGATGTTTGATTCACTTCATTTCATCCCAAGCCTTTCCGCTGTTAAGTTCGGGAGAGCATGCAGAAAGTCGTGCGGAGAGAAAATCAAGTTTTTCAGCAGTTGCAGCAGCACTGGAGCAGGGAAGCGAAAATGAAAGGTGCCGCGATACAATTCAATTTTGTCAGGAGCGACTTGCATGCAGCCAGCCCGTCTGTCCACGTATAATCAGGCGAATCTTTTGTGCCGTGTTGGCTTAAGATAGGAGTGTGAGTCGCGAGAGAATCGAGGAAATTTTTTCTGTTGACGGGACGGAGCTACTCGAGAGAGCGAACGTGAAGGGTAACGTGATGAGGAAGCTTCGAGCCAGCGAAGTGCCACTAGACGGCAACGCGCATATATTTTGCGGAGCCAGCTTTGGTCGAGTGTGAGATCTAAGAGGTAAGACATCAGAAGTGTAGTGAGCACTCTTTTTCAGTGCTTGCCTTACCTCACTTGCATGCATGCCATGTTGAGGATAGAGCAGAAAGCTCACGCTTTGCGCTAGCGGCCT
>JARGYV010085656.1:1542-14762 GCA_029532675.1 Ornithodoros moubata
TGGACTTTGTTACGATGTTGGAATGCACTGACTTTAGTTAGCGCGAATTGTACTACTTTTTCGGAGTTTGAGGCCGAGAGCAATCAAAAACGGTGAGCGTCGTCCTTTGTGGGACACTTGTGGGTCTGCAACACGTAACTGCATATATGCAGGAACTTGACTTCAGCTATAGCTGAAGTCAAGTTCCTTTTTCAGAGGGCACATAAAGAACCAATCGTACAACTACAATTATAGAAAAGAACAAACAGAGAAAAGTTCAGTCTCAGTTTGCGGGCAGCAGCTTCTTCTTCTTCTGCCTCCACCTGTCTGGCCACTAGTCATTGCGGGCAGCTATTATTCGGCACAGAAACGGCTTCTATTGAGACCAGGCTTCTTCCAACCTGGGTCATTTTGCTCCGGCGATCATCACACAGAATAACGTATTTCACACAATTGATACATGAGAAACGGTGGGCGTACGCCGTTTTGGGACGCTCATCATGGAAATAAAAGGCTACGCCTACGGTTTTTCACGAGTCAGGTGGATGAATAATTTCCTTGTGAATGGTGAACCGTTTCGCACCGTGAACTTCTGCTTTTATCCTCTACGTCGCGTGGTGATGAATGGAAGGATAAGGAACACGACCACTGAATGAGTTTCACGCACCACATCATTACGTTAACGCACATTAATGTACTCGTCATTAAAATCGTCATCTTCCCTTGCAGTATGTTTACGATGAGGCGCGCTGTGAGTACGAACGGTCAGTCAAAGTTCTGGGGCATAATTGTTTCACCACGTGCATGAAGCCACCAGTAATTATCGAATGTAGAAACCAGAATGACTTTCCTTATTCGAAAATGGCGAATAATAATTGGTGGCAGAATGTTGAAACAACCTTTCACCACAAACGTTGAATCGGAGAGGTCTTTAATCGATAACACGCCATATATCTCAAGGCTTTCACCTGACTGTCGAAAAGGGAGTATCTTTAAGAGAACAGGCCGTGTAAAAACACCGTTCAAAAGTGGCCGGATGTTTTGCGTTCCCCGCTTGATTGCACGCGGGAGGTGATCATTATGCGCATCGTGAAGTGTGCCTGCTCCCTGGAGTCGAGTAATTAGTCAATTAGTTCTAAGAGAGAGTGGACTTGGCATTCCACCCACGTAATCATCGACTAGTTGAACGGCAACGCGTACTGTCTTGCATGCGGAAGGTGTGTCTTATAAAAACACGAGTTTAAAAAGGGGAGAAACTAGAATCGTGACAAATCTTCAAGCATTACGCATGTGAACACGATCTCTATCGTCGCAGGGGCTATACTAGACGAAAGTACATATATGTTATAGGAAATGTTACGAAAGCTGTGTTTTTTTCCATTTTCATGATCTTTTTTTCTTTTTTCTGGGTGCAAGTAGAGGCATTAATATAAAATTTTATCAAGCTAGCTGCACTTGTTCGGACATGTAGTTTCCAAAATTCGATACTATTAATTCTCTGGGTTTAAACCCTGATACTTTTTCTTGGACAACCCTTTACATGCTAAGTGAAGGAATATGCCCATCGCTCTTAAACAATCAGGTGACTTAGAGATGAAATCCCGAATGACACGTGATTCTTTTCGCTGTGCCGTGCAGTCAAGCCCCGTATCTGGAGAGTGTACTTCGACAGGCATCATTCGACGCGTGTGACACGTGATATCGCTTAATCATCGCTTTCGCTGACCCAGCTTTCATTTGTAAAAGAGTCCAATGCTGGAAAGCGCCAATGGATGGCCACTTAGAGAGGGCGCTTCCCTAGGGCTTTCCCTTTTCCATTTCATCATCGTCCGCTGTCAAACACAATGAGCGGCGCGTACAGTAGCGGCAGTTGGATGCTGGCTTAACGCGCCTTTCTGTTTCCTCTTTGTTCCCGAGTGGGTAGCAGCTACAACTGAAACGCGCGTTCATTATTCGAGTGCCATTTATATAGGCATGTCCATTTTTGATCCAGCCCGGACGTTCGTGGGATATCATTGCCTTTTTTGCCGCAACCATGACAGTGGGTGGTTCGTATCGTGTACCTCTTGTTTCGCTTTCAAGAAGCATTAGTGAAACCATAGGGTAGAGAATTCAGTTAGAAAAACAACTCAACTGTTCGGAGTTAGTCAACAGAGCCTTTTATATTCTTCTATCTAATGAACTGCTACTATAAGTCATTAATGCGCTTATTCTTCTGCATAATGTACTTTTTATTCCGCTTTCTGGTAGAATCGTCATGAAGTTGACAGCTGAAGCTTAAATTGCAGTATACATTGGTAGTGGCATGCACGCGATTTCCTTTTTTCTTTTGTTGATAAACATTCTTTGATTGGAATGTTCTTTGTTTCAGCAAACCTGTGCAACATTCGACATGAGGTGAGCCAAAACCTCTCTTTTATATGGTAGTTTATAGCGGCGCACGTTATAGCAGACAACGGCGGACGCGCACCGTGATAGCCTATACGGTCGACCCGTTGGAAGGGCTGCTGAGTCCGCCCTGGCGCTTTAGGCTACTAGCCTTGTAATCAATTGCTTGTTAGTGACCCACGGAGTAGGGCATTGTGCATCATTCGTGAAAAAAATAGTTGGAAGAAAATTGAGTGCAGTGATTAAGTCCCGGTGTTCAACTGGGATCTTGTACGCGCCTTTCTGTCGAGCGCTTTCGCTGTGACGCCTACATTTGAACGATTTTAGTTTTTTAAACAAAACTTTTAATTACAGGAATGACTACTTGGAATAAGGAGAGCGCGAAAAGCCCAAGGTAAGATTTTTGCATTTCGGCTTGACCAGGTTCGTATAGGACTATGTCACATGGAATGAACGGCGAATATGTCGCAAAACTTGAGATAGTCGGGAGATGCACAGTAGGCACATAACCAGGTTCTGTATCGGATACTACACCTTTCGATCGCTGGCCCCGAACAAGAAACCCTGCGTCGTGCCGTGTTACCATACCAGTCGAGATTTATACGTCGCACCGAGGTGGTAACGGGAACATCAAGGGCGACTCTGGTCAAACGCAGTGTTCTTTTGTTAGCGCTTGTCGCGCTCACTGCACGCAAGATATTGATTTTCCCTCCTTGGAAGTTGCAGCCGTTGACCGACCAGGCCACTTCCCATACAAGACGGTTTCCGCACGGACGCCCCCCAATCTACGCATTTCGTTATTTTCTCCACCTCATCTTGCCGAAGAAAATCCCGCAGACGTCTAACGGAACCACTTTAATCCACTCGGTCATCACCCCGGAGGATAATAGAAAATCCGCCCCTCAACGCAAACAAACAAAGCGAGCCTCTGCGGTGTTGTTGGAAACACTGGCCATGCAGGGGGATGTCCCGGAGAAAACTCGTATATCATCGTCAGAGTCGCTCTCTTCAAAAACGCGACATGGATTGCTATTGCTGCTTACACGCGTGTATTCTAACCCTACCGGGAGGGACTCCCACGCGGCGGCGATACACGCCAGCGTTAATTACAGCACCATGCGCTAATGGAGCGCGGTAATTGATTCTTTCTGGGAAGGTTCTATGTCGTCGCTATAGCCAGGTAAAGTTCCACCGGGATTACCGAGGCGACGAGGCCGCAAATGATGGCACAAACAAGTCGGTCTCGTAAGTAAGCTTCTTCTCGTTCTCGTCCATTATCCTTGCCGGAGTTTGATTATAGTCTTTTGTTACCCACACCGTGTAACTTACTCTGTAAACAGAACTGTACCACAGAACACGGTAATCGCTGTTCGGAATGGTGACGTTCGTTCACCTTACGGAGGAGAACGCCTGCTAAGTGCAAGTGCTTTTAAGTGAAGCCTTGCAAAAATGCCTGCAGTTGTTGATTGAATAGGTGCGTGAACGATATCAAGGAATGTTCTCATCGCGTTCTGGTTTTTATAGAGTTACCTTAATACGGTAGGTTAGTACGGTTGCCCACCGCAGCGAATGTTCACAACTGGGTCAAAAGAAGACCGCGAACGATTCACCTGCGAATGACAACTGGTTCCAACTGCATTACGCTGGCAACACAGCTAACTGTGTATGTGATACAACTAAGACGATGACATTGCAGAACCATTCACCTTTGTCACTTATCAAAATAACCGACCTCAAGGGATCCCTGTGCTATGTAGACCAGTTCAGCCCCAGAGGTCCTTTTTGAAAATCAGCCGCAAAAAAAGCAGCAAGTAACACAATAATAATTGATGGTTTACGTTGCGAGACAACTGTGATCATGAGCGACGTCACAGGGTAGGACAGCGGAAAATGAGACCAACAAGGGATCTTTTTGCGTGCGCAGGAAATCTACGATACACTGTGTCAGTAAAAATGAGACAACATCCTTCCCCACATTGCTACAACTAACATACGATCTAACGTGCGAAAGCAAATTAAGAATTGTCTTGTGAACAAGGCGGTTCCCTCCATATCTATGGTAATACATAGTTCTTCTGTGCCATACATATGGAAACAAAAAGGCCATCAGCTTCGACACTCACACCACAACGAGCGCGCGGCACTCCTCCGCAATAGACGGAAGGCTGGCTACATGGGCGACGATCTTAACCATCTCTTATGGCCGAAGGGACACTGGCGAAGCAAGCGGAAAGCCCGGAACGCCCTCCTTACGTTCTTGCACGACACCGGGCTGGCAGAAACATTCTGAGCCTCACAGAGGTGCGACTTGCCGCCAGGCAAGAGCAGGCAGGCTGCACCTCTTTCCCTACACGTCAACCCCCCCCCCCCCTCTCACACCCTTGGGATCCCCCAAACACTACCAGTGGGACACTCGAATGGAGATAAGAGGTCATTTATCTCTCAAACGATAAAGCTACTGGCTCAGCACTAGTGGTGCCAATATCTCAGTGTGAACTCTTTTCGTATGGACTCGACCGACTGGCAAGCTCATTAACCTCCTTCCTGCACAGACTTCGCCTCAGCGCTGCATTCATGCCGCAGTTCAAGCACGTGATTGGATGCAGCGCATCCAGCTTGTGCTTGAACCGCGGTGTTGTGGCTAACATTCGCCATGCAGCAGCAGTAGCAGTGACCAGCGCCACAGAATGGTCGTACGCTAAAAGTAGCCGCGCATGCTCAGTTTATGAAAAGTTATTTGATGACGTCTCAGTGAGAAAAGCAACTGTCCCGTAGTCCCAGTAGAAGCTTCAGTAAAACACATTCACAAACACCTGAATATGCGGGTCTCTTGAACTGAAGTCCCAAAGACCCACCGAAATGAACGCCAACTCCGGGCATAACGTTCAAGTTCACCCTCATTTACTCATTGCATAAACACTGGTAATGGTAGGGTACCGCACGAGGAGCGGTGAAACACATCACCATCGTTTATTGTTCTTGGTAGTGGATATGGAGAAAGCATGGTTTTAGCCCGAACCTATTTTACGCTGGCTACTCCATCTAGTCACTGTTGGCAGTTTGATTCTGGAGCCGCTGCTCAAGTGTTCCAAGCCAGGCGAGACACCATAATGGAGTCTATTCTTTTTTTTTTTTTTATTTAGCGGTATGAGGTAGCCGGCGCACCGCATCGTGCAGCCAACAGCCTCATATTTTTCTTCTCCTTTCCTTTCCTTTGATTCTGAGGAATAATTTTGAGTTCTTCGCAATGGCCTCAGGCCAGATGATCTCCTCACGATCCACATCACTTTATTGGAACTCTCCTCACAACGCGCATTCACATTCGTGAGAGAAAGTGGCACATCTAAAATACGGTGAAAAGTATCACCGAAAATATCTCATGACTTTGACTTATCTCGTGAGAGGAGAGCAAAGACGGGAAAGGGAAGGAAACGGGGAATAAGAAAGAAGTGTAGATGTGACGAACTCAGCCACAGCGTAACCACTGTAGAGGATACCGAACAAATACTGGGGACCTTCGTTTGTGCAGTTGCTCTGAAGAGTTGGCAGCGGCTGTCTCCCTCTTTTATTGTGGTGAACCTAGAGAGGGGCATTGAACAAGGATTCCCACTCTTAGTGAAGTGGTCTCCCGACAAGTATATCCCTCTCCTGTCCTATCAACCATCGAAAACCCCCCGTGAATGACGGCGGGTCAGGCGAAACACATTGTATGTGCCGTTCTCTAGAAACAGAAAGTAGCTGTAGTTTGCATGTTTGGCTGTTCAGTTTGGTCTGCAGGATATTTCCGGTTGGTTCATACGTCCTAGTCTTGATCCGAGAAAACAGAGAAACGAACAAAAAAGGATAGTAAAAAAACGCGCCTTGGAACCCACTATTCTACGAGACGGCACAGCTGCCAGCAGCATGCTGGTCCCTGTGAGCGATTCATCTCGGGGCCTCTGCACACCAGTTGGTTGGCACGCAGGACAGTTGCCTATTTCTCCTCATTGACAGGAGAACAAACGGCAGTCCCTGATACACTACAGCTCCTATGAGCGTACTACAACCCTCGTCGGCCGACCTTCCCTGTTGTTACCCCTCTATTGTCTTACAAGCGGCCAACGGATCTCCAGTACAGTTATTTGTAGAACGCATACTCACACGTGGCTTTGGCCTTAACTGGATTTTCCGCTGACAGTTTATTGCGGCGCGAGTTGAGCCTATTCTGGGAGCAGACTTCTTAAACCACTTCAACCTCCTCTTAGACGTTCGGCGCCGTCGCTTAATCGATGGTATTACATTGGGATCGATCACGGGAACAGCTCCCTCCCCTAGTTTTACCGGACACACACCGATCATCCCTATACCTCGTATCCGCCTTGAACAAATCCTGATGAAATATCCCTCATTGACTAGATCCTGCAATCTCAGTCTTCAGCCAAGTCATTCCGTTACACACTGCATAGCCACGGTGGGACCTCCTGATTTCGCCCGTCCGCGACGGCTTCCACCTGACCGTCGAACGGTTGTTAGGAAGGAATTTGACACACTCCTGGAATTTTGAATTGTGCACCTGTCCTCCAGCACGTGGGCCTTCCCGCTTCACACGGTCCTTAGGAAGCCGGGGACTGGCAGAGACTACCGCGCCTTGAACCGCGCCACACGTCCCGACCGGCATCCAATACCACACCGGTGTCAACGGCCCCTCCGCTTTCTGCTAAGCCGACTTACCACCAGATATGGACCCTGACAGCATAGCGAAGACCACTATTACAACCCCATTCGGCTTATGTGAATACCTTCTCAAAACATTGTCTAAGAAACGCATCCCAGACATCTCAGTGCTTTATGGACAATGTGCTGCGTGGCCTCCCATTTGTTTATGGTTGGTTGGGGGTGGGTGTGAAAGGTCTCCCATGAGACCTGCTACTCTAAGCTAGCTTATGCTTACATCGATGACATCCTAATCTCCTCTGCTACACACGAGGAGCATGAACAACACATCAAGCTTCTTTTCTAGTCTCTCCGACTTCGGCCTTGTTCAGCTCGAATTCCTTGGCCACCATGTGGGCAAAGACAGTATTCACGCTCTTCCGAAAAAGGTCGCCGCTGTTCAAAACTTTGCTCAGCCCCACACCGTTCGTCAGTTCCGAGAATTTCTCGACCTGAGGTTTTCTTTCACCGAGGTTTTCTCCCTAAGCGCGCGAGCCACCTTCAACCTCTAACTGCAAGGCTGAGCGGGCGTCCTGACGGCATCCTCAACTGCTCACTGACTGTAGCCGATGCCTTCATTCGTGTGAAGTCGCTGCTGGCCGAAGCTACCATGCTGGTCCACTCCTTTCCTCATGCACAGTCTGCAATTATGGTTGATGCTTCCAACTTCAACTTGTAGAGGACAACGACGTTGCGCTGTTGATGCGGTCGTGTCCTTGTAACGCTTTATGAATATAATCTACCCGCGACTTCAGGGAATAAAGAAGTCAGTACACCGTCCTGCCACAAGCGCCTCGAATACTCTAAACAGTTGAACATCGATCTAACGAAGTCGAGGGGAATTGTGAATTATTTCGTTAGATCGGGAACTTCCTAAAAGCGGGAGACACGTATGGAGGCAGTTATTCGCGCATTCGCGAAAAATGGGGTGCTGGCATGCGGTGCTTTGCCTGAGTGGCATTTAGTAAAAACTCGCAGTACATAAACTGAAAACCACGCGTATCACATAGGCCGGCGAAACCACAGCTCGCGAGGTAAACCGACACTTACACGGGTACAAAGCCGGAATGCGAGGGCGCGTTGGACCACCTTGTGTAGCCCAACGCGCCATAAGCACGTGTGAAAACTCGGAACGTTGTTTACTTGACCAGTCTGCAGTGCCGTAAACTCACGAAAACGGTGCTTTTCGATATGATTCAACGGCGTTGCTGGTAATCTTGTAATAAATATTTCAGTTTTGTCATAATGCGTTAGTATCGATCCCCCCTCCCCGCCTTCCTTTTTTGCATTCTTCGTTCAAGCGGAAGTGACGTCGAATTTACTTCGTTCTTTCGGGTGCATAACTGTATGTACTTTGATGGGAAACCGCAATTTCTTCGTTAGATCGAGGTCCTCAGCTGCGACTGCACCTCACCCCGTGCTTCTGCCCTTTTTGTTCCTCTCTTCCAAACCTCAGCTCCCAGGAGCGAGCACGTGCACCTGAACCGTTGGGGGCGGGGACCGTTATCACCGAGCTCTTCTTATCACTCAGTACGATAGGCCCCCCAAACTATATACTACTATACGGTGGATATTTCGCCTCCAGAAGACAGAGATCCCTATATAGACTGCTGGTCGCGTGAATAGACTTTCTGGTAACGGTCCTATTACTACAGGACACTCACCGAAATACGTCATCCACCAGTGTACATGTGCTACTGTGCTGCTACAAAGGCGATCCACTCGTGACGCAAGGCAACTAATTAGATGACGAAGGAAATGTCCACTGTGATATAACACCAGGTGTGTTTGTCTGGCCATCCAATAGAGCTTGTCTCAAAGGACGCGTAGTATTTATAGCCCCTATATCAACTCGACCACCGTTACCATTGTCATTCCACAGAGCTCAGTAACGCCGTATTGGCATCGTTACCATGCAGCGGCTGTGATTCGACTTCTGCAGGCACAGTTCATGAGGCACAATAACAAAATGGATCCTACACTCTTAAAGACGCAACGTCTCCGAATAACATGTTGAGAACTGATCGCTCTTCACAATAAATCACGTGCCTGGTGAAACGCAAAGCGTACGCTCTTTGTTTCTTACATAGATCAGATGGCCGAATGACGCTAGGTTCTGCGCGCGCGGTGCGGTCATGTATGTCTTTTAGGGTATGACGTTGCACAATAAGTCTTCTCAGAAGAAGCGAACAGAAACCGCCAAAAGTGTCCAGATGACTAGTAAGCACCATCATTTGTGCATTCGTTCAGTGTCGCAAATTTGTATCGTCAAAGCGCCACATTACAAGCACATAGAAGAAGAACTCGAAAAAGTTATCTTGCTTGACAGCTTGCTTTCTCTCTGGCCACATAGGATACAGGAAACGTAGCGTTAAACGGTTATGTAAACTCACATCATTCTTATATCTTTCAATATTGGTGCGATATTATAACAGAACTCAGAACTTATACACGAATGCTGCTCTACCTGATACGGTGCTCTACCCGACAAATGTTTGCAGAGCATGCGGACACAGTGCCGTGGATATCATTTGGGGGAATGGGCGATGAGGTGGAAGTGGAACGATATTGCCTACATATATCCTTTGGCGAAGCGGTTAACGCATCACTTCCCTGTTTTTCTCAGTACGTAATCCGTTCGGTTCGTATTTAGCGAAAAGCAGGACTTTTTCAGTTGCAGTTCAGTTCAGTTGCAGTTCAAGTGCCTTGGATCATCCAACACCAAGTAGTACTGTAAGAACACCTATGACCGTAGCTGAAACCTTATGCGTTATCCAACATCCCGCGTGCATTCAGTACCTAACGTTCATTTGCCGCCCTTTCTCAGAGTGTAAATCTAAGGAAGCCAACTTACCCTGTAACCTGCTGATCATTTCTCGCTGCTCTCCCCTCTGAGCCGTTGCCGTATATACGAACGAAGGCGCCATTTATAGTCCTCTTTGCTTGTGACGCATACATGACACGAACTAATTAGAGCCACGTAAGCTATTGTGCGTCTCTTCGGGATCCACCAGGAAGTGAAAGAGGCGTGTAACTTAAAGAAAATAGCTCATTCAGCGAAGCGTTCAGTCTTTGTATCTCCTACGTCGTCAGCGACGTAGTACACCCCACATACGAACAGACACGGGCAGCCCTTAGTAGAGTAAGGCACGTTCCGCGCATTCCACGCCTCAAGTAATGTGGTTAGAATGCGAGTGTATTTCTGGCATCTCCGCCTTCAATGGCCAGGCGAAAATTTGCGAGAAATCGGGGCTCATGACAGCAGCCGAGGAAAAGGAAGAGCTCCTCTGTTTGCTTTCGCAGTTTGCCGTTTGTGGACGAGGTTGCATGTTGCTGCCCTGAGTTATACCCTGGGCTCACTTTACGGGAGTCCTTTACGCTTTGACTGCATTAGGGAAGTCCAGATGAAATACTGTCTACAAAACACAGCTCGTTTTTGGATGCTTTGATCAGGATTGCGTCTCAATCCCGCTATGGTGGGTATTATAGAAAGCACCCGGAGTAATTTGACAAAACACTTTGGAATTGATTGACGCATAACGGTGATAATGATTGGTCATACCAATGTCGAAGTCGAAAGAGCAGCGCTTACAATATACCTTATATGCAAATACCCTTTCTCGTTTCATCAGAATGTGTTGCTCAGCAACAGAATGTGGCGCTTGCTCTCCGACCGAAGTGAGAGTTCTATTTGACTCATGCGTATTTATCAAGGTCAGCTCCCAATTGTTTTGCAAGTGAGTCCTTTCTTCTTATTGCAATGCACCGGGTTAAAATGGCACTCTGCAGCTCACGGGGAAATTAAATCCTTTCGAGTAGGGCCTCTATGGGATACGCTCAAACATGATTCAAAATACGATTATCTTTCTTGATTTCGTTAAAAAATGGAAGACGACGCTTATTGGCATATTGTTCTTGGTGGTTTACATAATTCCAATAGGCACCTCCTGTGATTTTCGACCAATCTGTAAAGAGGACATTGCGCGTCTCTTGACCAGGCGCCCGGGAGCTCATGCAACCCTTTTGTTCCTTCGCCCCAGCTCTCCTGTCACTATACAAACTTCGTCCACAAATCTTGCTCTTTATAATATTTATTATTTACATCTTTTTCTCAACAAAGTGTGCTATAGATATTCCCACATGCCGTGGATTCACAGCGTCCATGCATCCGTGTAAACGTGCATTTCACAGATTGGCGACTTTCGTTTAGAAGGAAGTAGCGAAAAAAAAAAAAAAAAGGAACATTACTCATACCTGCGGCTGGAAGTGAAGAAAGCAAATCATTTGTCCGTCAAATGTCAGTTATTGAAGTACATATAAAAAGAAAAATATAAAGAATACGAGGGATTGCGCACGTAGATGCGCGTGATAAAATGTCTAAGATGATAAAACGTTTTTCATAGCTTCCATATATATTACACACCGTAGATTCTACTACTTCGTGGAGTGCACATTGAGCTTTGTCTAAACACCGCTCCATATACTGACTGATCTTTCGTACTTAGCGTCATACTTTTCACTGTCATCCCCGAATCAAAGTACCTAAAAAAAAAAAAAAAAAATCAGCGCAGAACACGGTAAGAACGATACAGCTCATGGACTGGGGGAAAAATGGTTCGCCTTTTTATGGCATTCAGTATAAGTGGCTTTCATGTCAGTAGCACAGAGCCACAGGTCGCTCTTCCTACATTCGTTTTGTCTATTCGGGCTTTATAATGAACGCCCTACTATAGCCGCCTCTTACTAGCCGGCAGAAAGGTCATTCGCCCAATCACGCACACACGCCGTGTTCCTTACCTAATCCGTTGCCTGCAACCCCTGCGTGTGAACGATCTATTCCATTCATTCACCATCAGTACGTATGTATATATATATATATATATATTACTGGGTAACCTAACATTCCATTATATACATTACCCAAGAACCTAATCGTGAACATTACGGTTGTGCTCAAATCTTCCTTACAGTTAACAGTCACAAAAAATATTTTGTTTTGTGAACTAACCAAAGTTCACCGTAATTTAAGAGTATTATGAATATATAGACGTATATGGTTACGTCTGGAGCCGTTAAAAATAAAATGACTTCATGCACAGGTACTAAGTGAATATAAAGACACATTCTTCACTAGGATCAGGGTAATAGGCCTGGAGGCTTTTGACAAAGGTTTGTTTAATTTAATGTAAGGTAACCAAAGGTCTTTCAACTTCCGCTTCCGGACTTTCATTTGGAGAATGGAAAACCGCATGATCTTAAAACATACGAGCAATTCAATGCAATATCAAATCTTACCCAGAAACGATACGGTTCTTTCACTCGCCATTTTTTCGTATGCGGAACGTGTTCACGTGTGGTATCTGTTGCAGAAAGGTAAGAAAGGAATTCCGTTGCAGATTGAACCGTGTTGGTGCAATGACGAACTGCTCCTTCCTAGGGTGGTAAAACCGATCCTCCGGTCGCAATTGTTGCTGGCTTTGCCTTCCTCATATGACCGCCTCTACTCGCGACAGATAAAGATGGTGACTCAAAAAATTTTAAAATGAAAAATAAATAAATAAATAAAAGACGCAGCATAAGAGTAACCGTTCCGCTGAGTTTCATGGTGTCAGATATGCGTATTTATGATGCAGAAGTCGGTAAAATATTCTTTTTGCTTTTTTTAACTTGTCAGTTACTTTACTCCGGGAGTTTCTTGCTGTTAATCATTAAGGTGCAATCTGGACCGATGGTGCTGTACGATCGTTCCTAACGATGTTAAACGACGTGTACCACCTTTCTGAGAGTTTCAGGTCCCATAAGAACGCCACTGGTAATATCGATAACAAACCAGGCTTTGCTGTGTAGGACGAATGGAATGGAATAAGGATAGAAATTATAGGGAAAATCTTCCGGAGGATCCTTCTCTGCAATGGTATCTTTTCACTTCCACATTCGTGTCAAGACCGTAGCTAGGCATTTTGTTAAGACTTTGCTCATCTTCACGTCATTTTATATTTTGCTTGTCAACTTCATTCAAGCGCCGGGCTTGAGTTCATGTACGTAGCTCTTCATTTCCATAAACTGCGCAAGCGTTCACCCAGTTATTGCCTCAGTTAAGGCCAATCTTCCACGCTTTGTAGTGAGGCCAACTGCTCCGTCAACGGCCCCGTGGACGTTTC
>JARGYV010085657.1:0-18548 GCA_029532675.1 Ornithodoros moubata
GGCCTCAGGACGTAACTGGCAAATGCAAGGCCCTGAGTGGCGGCCCCAAGAGGATCCATGACTGTGAACCCAGCCCAAGCAAACAGGAAGGCACCGACTTCAGAGCCCCTAGGCAGAATCCTGCCAGCAGCGCTAAGGTAAGCATAATCACCTCCGGACGCTGGCAGAAGACTTCCTAGTTCGGCGTAGCATAGGCCACCTGCATCAGTTCATGATGTCCTTCGTCAGCCCGAGGGGCGTGAACGTCTTCCTCACTTTTTAAGTGAAGCATTTGAATTTACCGCCAAGATACTGTCGTGATCTTTATTCAACAGATGGGGCTGCAGACAGAGAGCGATTGCACTGTGTGTCATTCACGTCAGAAAGAGTCAGCTAAATATTGTGATTTGACAGCTGGTACCGAGGCTAAAGTACATCTCTACTTTTTTTAACAATTTTGTACGTACACACTATCTTCTGCTCCATATTTTAGAGCAATCGAAAAATTAGTCCACGTATACTGAAACCGAATATCTGCTGGTATCACTCTCGCACGTCAACCAACAGAAAGGCAAGAGGAGTGATCTCGAGAACATGTGTGACGTCACGACAACAGCCTCTGGGACATGTTCTAATCGGAATAAACCCAACTGTACGTCGCTGATTACGTTAGAAGATGATCGTCTGCAACAACACGGAGTGCCGAATGAAGAGACAATGAACGACAAGTAACGCAAGCTGACTTGCGTGAGGTATGCGTGGTGCACCTATGAGCGTGATGAGGCCACCCACAGACCAGATGACGAGGTCCATTCCAATGGAACCGGCTCCTCTGTAGACCCCGGACGGAGTTACAAAGATTCCAGAACCTGCAGGGTTCAACGTACCTCAAATAAGCACGTTGTTGGTTCCGCAAACGAGTCGTAGCATCTGGCAGTGATCGCGGGAGCTACAGATGGCTTGGGTACGTAGGTATGAGCGTTGAGCACATTCAGTTCTGAGCTTACCAATGACGCTACCGATGATCAAGGCCGTGCCCCCCAAAAGGCCAACTTGCTGCTGTAGCGGTACAGTGTCATCGGCGTCTTCCGGTTGCCCTGTACCTGTACGTCAAAAAGGAAGCGGATAACGAAGCAGGCATGCTGTTAAACATTCAACGCTGTCGAAAGTGTCTTTCATCAAATTCTTGGACTTTTCCTTTTCAACATTTTGCTGCCTCATGTGAAGTTGAGTATACAGTGTGTATCATCTTGACTTCACGCAGAAAACAGTTACGCGTCCTGTTTTATGTACGTGATGTGGTTCTACCTGACGATATGCCAGTGAAAAATAAAATAAATACAGGGCTCGTTTGTTTCATCGCAAAGAGTTCTGCATTGCTACATCCTGCGTGGCAAGGGAAGTGGCAAAGAGGCTTCGGATTGGTGCACTTTGCGCTCAGCAGTTGCCTTGTAGAAATTTCAGTTCCCAGGAATAATTTATTACCGATCCCACGGTTAAGATTATCGTAACGTATGTTACAGGGCCTTGGAAACATATTTTAGTGTTTATGGGTATTTTTCTCCTCTGTATTATCAGAGAGAACTGAAAAACAGTGGCCATTCCGTGCATTCCACTGTCATGTCAATGAACGCGTGGTCAGCTTGACCAGCCTTGCACCTCCTCAGTGGACGGCGCAAATGTTCTGGGGTTTGTTGCATGGCGAAAAGAACTGCGAATAGTGCAGGTTTCTGTCCCTGAGCACCTGACGCGAATAATGCGAACGCGCTGCTCCCTTACGCTGGGCGCAGGCGAAAAGAACATGTTGTTCATGAAATGACTACATTCTCAACAAGGAAGACTTACATTGCGGTTCAGTAGAGGTTCCTGCGCTGGTATTAACCTTGACGACGGGTGCAGCCCCGTCACCTCCTGAAAAGCGAAGTATTTTGAAGAATATGTATGCCTGATAAGGCGGAAGACTCTAACAAACAAGATTGCAACAAACAATGTTATATGCCACGTACTGCTGCGTACATGACGTGCCCAAGTTTCCGACACTCTTTGGGTTGTTCTAAAATGATTCCTCGCTTTATATTTCTTTCTGGGTGAACATCTTTCAATACACTGAGAATGACGGTGTTGCTGGTCTAGCGTAGTCTAGCTGTGCTATATTGTCTGGTGTTTATAGCCACAAATTTACAGACGCGAGTGGTCAACCCGCTGACATCGGTTCAAACCGTACTTTCCTTATAACAAATCAACCAGCGCCTTTAAAGGTTCCAGCGCATTGAAATTTTCAACCTCGGCTGCGAATTTTGCACTGGGCTAAATTAATAAAGAAAATCTGTGTGAAGTATAAGTACATAAGTAAATGTGTGTAAGTGAAGAATATGTGCAAAGTATACGCGCGTCCAAATCGCAGAAGCCCAAAGATTTTGGCAAAGCAATCAACTTTGCAAACAGCTATAATTGACGATGAAGTTGAGTAGCGCATTGTTCAAACGCAGTGTTGTCAACGAACTGTGACAAGAAGAAAAATAACAATGGCCTAACAAAATTAACCCCCCCCCCTTGAAACACGTGAAGGTAAGCTAACTGTGTTGCATATATGCTAACCGCGTAAAGGAAATAGCAGATCGAAGTCAATAAACAACAGCAACACATTACAAAAAGAAGTATGCAACGTTCCAAGTCAATGAGATGCCGCATGGAAATTCATTGATTACGAAGCTCGATAATATCACTGATCATATCGGTATCTGTCGATACGTTCTACATGCGTGGAAGGTTAATTTCCGCCAAAGAGAAAAACGAGAGAAAACGTACACGAAAATCGCCTAAAATGAAACAAAAGAACGTTCTACTTTCGTATATTCTATGCAAACATGCGAAGCGAAGCGCTCACCCATCGTGCAGTGCGATGTCTGTGCGCCAGAGCAACACAACGGCCCCACGTAACATGCCGAGGCCTCGCATAAAACAGCTGGTCCCGTTACCCTGCAAGAACGAGTCTATAATGGCAGAGTTAAGCATTTGTCGGAATTTGGCCTCGACCAGTTCCGCTTTGTCGTTCCGCAATTAGTTTCGGTTTAGGACTGATCGAGGACTGTTTCGGTCCAGGCATGACGAATCCACGCCCTCTCATTTTGGCAGTCTTTCTTTTTGTTTGTTTCGAGGAAAACGATGGAAATGTTGTCCATTTTTGTATTTCCCTCCCTCTGGTATGAGGTGGGGATACGTATACTGGAACGAGGTTTAAAGGTACCCGTACAGCAGAGTCGCATGCCGCGGTCCTGGCGGTAACCCGTTTGTTTGAGCTGCAGTCCTCTTCTGCCTCTTCCTCTCTGGCCATTAGCTGTTTTCTTTATCACGCAGGGGATTCCAGCAACACTGGTCAGTTTAACCTCCTCTCCTACGTTCAAAAGAGAGAGGGAGAAAGTTGGCACTCGTGACTGAAGGATGTCTCTGCCAAGAAAGCAGGTTGCTATTAATAACGCTAATCGTAAAGACTACCAAACAGTTAGCAATATGCCAGCTCTAAGTCTTGTTGGGGAGGTGGATATTATGGGATGTCGTCTGAGGCAGAGAGAGAGAGAGATTTGTTAAAATTAAAAAGTTATAGTACTGGGTTTTTGCGACTGGCCTCTCCAAAGTCACTCGAGCGGACGAGCAAAAGTAGGTTGTAAGAATGGCGATACCAGCTCTTCTAAGTTCTTAGAATCCCCTAAACTTCCTTAATCTTCCTCGAACTAAACAGGAATTGGTTGGTTTCGGCGGGTACAGGTAAAACGCAATGCGCTGAACTGCATCTGTTGCGGTTCGTTCTGACAGTTGCACACCAAAACTGGAAGCTAAGATTAATTCGAACACCTGCCCCAGCTGTGGAGTCGGAGTCTGTTTCCTTGGGAGGAAGAGAAAGCAGAAATCAAGTCGGCAAGAGTTCCGGTGAAATCTGCCAAGGCCGCGTAGCAGCATGCTATTACATCGGCGCATGCACGATATCGGTTTCTCCGCACTTAATGAAAAATATAGTCCATTTTTCCCGGATCCGTACAATGACACGGTTTAAAATCCATGAGGGTGCTCTTATACCGGACAAGTAAACATTCCCCATCGACTTCAACGCTTCTCGTTCGATTTTTTAGGAAAACTTTCGGTGGAAAACCGACAAAGCAAGTGAAAAAGACTTACGGCTTGCAATACAAGGTAGCCGTTCTGGTACCTGTGAGGCAACGTTCATAGTCAAGGTTTTCATACTTTGCAGCTTAAAAGTAAAACCAGGTGCGAACAGCCCTACCAGCTACATCAACATGTTTATTGCTTCTTAGCACCACAATCCCCCCAGATACAGAAAGCCAGAAGCGACGCATCGGTTCTGCCAAGATCGTCTGCCAATACGTAACTCCCCTGACATACGCACCGTGGCGCTAACGGCGCGTTTAGCGCACAGCTCCCCCTGCCGATAGATGAAAAAAAGAAATTGTCTGCCTTTGTCTCATACCATCCTGTTGTATCCGTGTCAGATGATGAGAACTAAAAGTAGGCAAGTGGATCGGTATTTCGGAAAACAATGCAACGGTCGTAACGGGAGACACCCGACCCGCCGCCCGCGTGCAACAGCCACGTTTCCATGACGCATCCATTGACGCGCAGTACTTTTCCGTCCGACGGGTTCCTGCCCCACAGTTTTTCTTCTCATTTCATTGCATTCCTCCCCACCCGATCGACGACGCACCGTATAGGTTGTCGGCCCCGAGACACTGCACGTACCGGCGTGCCGATCGCTCGACGACGTGCTTGGTTCCGGACTGGACTGTGTATATTCCTTGCACCTGCCGTGGAATTTGATGAATTTGACACCTCGATATGTCCCTTCACCGAATAAAGGAGTAAGACAACAAGAAGCTGAGAAAAAGTAGAACCAAATCAAACTCAAGTATTCGCTTTTCAAGTTGACGAAGGAGAAAAATCGAAGATAAATTGAGTATGTGGTTTTTCTTTTTACTTTTTTTTGCGACATTCTGTACGGGTTAGAGTAGGACACAATAAAAGTTAAAACTAGGTTAACATATCTTCGATCTGTTCCCTGGCGCGCAGCCGAAGGGGGAGCAGATGCTCTGGAATTCTTATACAAGCATTGTAAGGGGCATGCACAATTGTCCGGACGCGCCTTGCAATATCAACAAGGCTGGTGACGAAGGCCCTATGTAAATGATGATAAGAGTCATGAAAGGCCCTTCGTTGTCACGTCATACGCGGAGAACTCGCCTAAGACATACTGGCTTGGAGACAAAGTTCATTTTCGACCCCTCCCTGCTATCGTTCCTATACAAACCAACCAACCAACAAAGCTAAAGACCGGAAAACATAGGCGCTGGTTGCGTTTGGAGAGGTTAACAGCAATCAGAAAAAAGACCCCGAGAGTTTGTTGTAAAATACAGAATGTTTTCGACTTGTTAAGACATCGCCGTCACATCGTCATAATTATATTGTTGTTTTTGGGATACAGGTATTGAAACCATACCTGCCACAAACATTCTCCAACTCTTTGCAGTTCTGTCTTCACGCGCTTTCTTTCCTATAAAGCTTCTTCTGTGTCACAAAGAAGATAATTAGTGAAATTAGTTAAAAGTAATTCCTTAATAGATGTTTGAAACACCAAAAAGCGCAGTATTTAGAGCACTCGATCATCACACATAATGTTGTTTCTGAACGCCCTCCATTTTAAAATCAAGTGCACGTCAAAGTTTAACCGACTAAATCTACAGTGTATATCTTCTGGGCATGGCTTTCTAATCTCGTTTGGATGTGTCGACAGAAACCCTTGCAGTTACTGGCACTTACAAAAAAGTATAAGGCGAACTGCTGGCTCGTTAGATAAAACACTCGCTCATCGTCCCAGCGTTCAACGAACTGCTGCTATCGCTAATCCTTTTATGTAATAACGGAAGACGTACAACCTGCGTCGATCGAATCCGGTGCCCCTCAATTTAACACCCTAATTCCCTTCTAATGACACCGCTCCCGCGATAATAGATTTTTGTCTTTATTAATTATTTTTTTTATTCTTGTTCTACCTATATCTATAGTTCGAGTAATACAAACCGCTGACTTATCAAGTTAGCAACTAAATTGTTGCCTCTCGATCCTTTGGTGACATAGAAAGTGAAATGACCAGAAGGCTGATTGCCCCGAGATACACCACTGAACCTCTAACTGTGGTGTCTGTTGAACTGTGGTGTCTGGTGTCTGTTGTGACTGGTGTCTGTGCTGGTGGCTTATTATTCCCTTTAGGGTAGTACACCGCAGTGACATGTACAGTACGCCATCGATCCACCCCATATATCACTTGTTGTTCCCTTTTACGGCGTCCCTTGGACGTGAACACTTACGGTAATTTCATGCAATAGCCTCGAATGCACTTTATCCATACATCACACTTGGAGCGCACCCAATTTTGGAACGGGTGTTTCATACAAACAGTACGAGCCTGTGGCCTTGTGGCGTGTTGAGGACCATCACGTGTCCACCATATTCTGGGTTCTCCGGCCTTTCTGGGAGGGTGGACTCGTTTTCTAAGAGCGTCCTCCCTGAATATGCCTTTGTCGCAACCTTACGCCAGAGGCCATCACCATATCCCAAGATATACACGCTCAAGCAATGTTTTCTCCGAACAGTATCAATGGATGACAGGATGAGATACCCGGGCTCTTTCTCTGAGGAAAGATAAGCGATGCCGCTTTTGCTCGTCGAGCTTCGACGATAAGGAATAGAGATGGCTTTTTCCAAATGCGCCAAGAAAAAAGAAGTACGATTGCGTGAAAGGCCGTAACTGCGACACAACGGACACGATTGTTGTACTGGGTGAAATTATCTGGAGAAAAACGCAAACACAGCAATGACTATCCCGAGCCTCTGCTGCTGCCAAACGAAGACAGCGTCTCTTTCTTCATCTTATCGATTGACCAACTAACGCTTCAAAGACAAGTATAGCTCCTTCTTTAACCCTGAATGGAAGACAGCAATGCATGCACGGTCGCCTCATGAGAGGCAGACATCCCCGCTTGTTTTACTTCTTGTTTGACTCCGCTGCTTGCATCGCAATCCCGTAAAGAAATAGCAACAATCAAAGGAATCCGAGAAGGGGGGCAGCATCGTGGCGCCGTGTGGAGGCAACGGACAAAGATTGGAGCACCGCGGGAAGGTTTTGAACCCACTTCATGTTACTAACCGTCGGTAGAGGTCTCCAACCTCTACCTCCAGCCTCGCGTGCGCGAATAAAACAAGATTATCTCGTCTGTTGTCCGTAGATGCTGTTCCCCCGTACGTTTCTGTGCGAAGGAAAGCACCAAAGTGCCGGTCAAGGTGCGCTGCTTGAAGGTTCCATGTCCAATATATCGGTGCATGGCTTGGAGTAATGCGGAGCGAATTAATGGGGACAACTTGGAAAGCAGGTAATGAACTTGGGAACCGACGTTATCGGAGCAGATGTCCAGATTAGGCGACTGGGTCAAAGAAATCAGGCTATTTGAATAAGTGATAGCCGATATGCGCTTAGTGGGATTTTAAACAGTATAGCTTTCTATTCCCCATCTCTCACATCTCTTTTCCTTTGTGTGTGTATAAAATTTTCACCTATTAAAAAACAGTGATGGGAGAAATCCCCGGTAGCAGTTTTGTTACACTTCCAAATATTGACCTGGGTTGCAATAGCCTCGCCAGATTTTGAAGTACTGTGCTGTTTGATGGCGTCGTCGCGACGTCACGTACTTCACTAATAAGAAGGATGTACAAGTGGAAAGCATTTAGTCCAAGAAAATTTGGGCACCGCCGGTGGCAGCTTCTACGCAGGGTGTGATGGTGGTGTCTGGTATATATGACGCTTAGTCTTTTATGTTAACGATACTATGGAATACCATTTATGTTTACTCATTTTTCTTTTAATAAATAGTGGGTCACAACAGTGCCCCGATAATAAAATGGCACCCTGCGTTCGTTTCTGTGCCCATAATCAGACAAGAAATTATCTGTCTGTACAATCATAGAAGCTGGAAAACACAGTGCCACTCCCTAATTAACCTTTCTTGATTCCAACCTCATCCCAAACGTTGGAAATCAATACTTTCGTTAACAAATGATCGTAACATATACAGCAAGGGTTGTACATGTCACATAAGAGTATGCCGTCGGGTGGCATTGAATTGCCGTCGCAGTCCAGGGATTATCCGTAGCATGTTAGTGACCCATGGTATGCAGGGCAGGATGACAGCAGCAACCGCGGACCTAAGCGTGCGGCGGGACGCGTTGACTGCAGCCAATGAGAACGGAGCGCGGAATTTTCCGCTGCGCCCGATCGCCGCGTGAGCGCGTCTCCAGAAATTCGTCGTCTGCTCCACGCGCCGTCAAAAGAAGAGCGAAGCCGTATCATTAGAGGTCGACCGCATCTTCCCTGCACCTTCGTATCAAGGTGAGACAATTTCTCTAAAGTAAGGCCGCTCTTGGCAACACTGATAAATTCTCACCGCGTGTAATCTAATCTTTTTTTGATAACTACCAACCAGCTTCCTCCTCCCTTTCATCTTTATCAGCGCGTGAAACTGAAATAAACGTGGTTTTCATGATGAAATATTCGTTAAAGCTTGGTCGGTGGATTTTTAGCTGTCATGTCCCTTTAAGCTGGCTGCATAGTTGGAACATTTATTTATTCGCCCCTTTTGGCTTCATACCGGTTTCTGCCACCAGGTCATGTTCGTTTTCATGGCCAGGAAGGGCCCAATGGGGCACATTTTCTGCATTCATATTTTGTGCAGCTGACGAACCTAAATCCGCAGACGCTCCGCTTCCTCGTTCTTTTTAACAGACAATTGGCGAGCATATGCGTAAGGCTGACTCACAGCTAATGCGGAAGGAATTCATGGCTTCGGAGCGTGGGCTGAGTTCCAAATTTTCAGTCATCTACGGATATTGGTTCGAACCTCCACAGCGTCAACATCAATCAAGTCATCATATCGTTCTCTGTTTTGATGCTGCGATTATTACTTTTTTTCTTTTTCGTTCATCCTTATCGAGCGACTGTCGCTAGGACGTTACCAGAAATCGATCCAAGGCTGGTACAGCAGTGAGCGCACGGATGTCACAGTTTGCCCGAAGCTTATATACGCTTTTGTTTTATTTTGTTGGAATTATAGATAAGATATAGATAACAATTTTCTCCATAGACTCCTTTTTTTTCTCTCTCTATCTCGTGTACCACTACAGTTCCATTCAGCTGCCTCAGCAGTCTATTGGTTCATTAATTGATTTCTATGACAGCCTCCGTACAGGGCCGGATATCGCGTTTCGGGCATATGTTTCAGTCTTGTGGTTGCCTCTGAAATGCGTTGGCGCGTGAGTAGAGAGTCAGCAGCTTGTTCCGTTGAGATATGCTGCTAATTTACGCATATCCTTTTCACTTATTGATTAAGTTATTTGCAACCTGCGTAGTTATTCAGGGTGACCCAAGACAGAATCCCAAATTTAAATTGCGTATAAAATAAGTCAAAGTAGAAATTTAAATGACAGGGTGAAAGTCGTAGTGTGCGCTAAAATTTTATTTGAGCAGTTAAGAACCTGCTGCTACCTGTGTGTTGCCTATTCCCTAACTATCCTGCGCCTATCGATAGCTGTCTGAAATCAGGTCTAAAAAGCATAATCGCGAGAAAATGCAGAGGAGATTGCGTTCTCGTTTCTCGCCGATTTTCACCGATTAAAACCGACTGACCGCTGATGAGGCATCGCCTTCTGCTTCTAAGGCTTGAACCAGAATCAACGCCCTATCTTAATGTATGCAGAAACTACGCATTCAAAAATTGATTTTAGGTAAACCTATTGATCGGCAAGTAGAAACTACGTCTCGCCCAGTCGGGGAGAAACGGTTCCAGATCGGTGTGCAAAACAGGACTTGACCCTCTGACCTTATTTAATGTCCTTTACGTCAACTGCAGTGAAGAGTAAATATTGATCGGCAAACCTCTAAGGCATGTGGATGTTATTGGATGGACTTTGCCTGGAATCCTTCCATTGGCTCCACATTGAATGAGTTCGCTGTAAAGGAATCTTGGCGGAGATACAGAAGTGTCGAGTGTAAATGCGTGACGTCATAGGAATCGTGTCTCTGCGTTCATTTCAGCTCGTTGTCTCCGGTCTCTGTCGAAAGGCTACCCTTTTAAAGTTAACTGTTGGTTTAGGGATACCCACCGACAGAGTACACCGAACAGCGAAGCAAATTCGACGAATACCTTCTTTCTATTCGTTCAACTGCTGAGAAGTGATGCCGCCTTGCGAGCTCACTAAGGAACATCAACTTCGCAGATCTCAAAGTGTAACCCGTAAAGTTAAAAACGTGAAGGTTAAAAAAAAAAAAAAAAACCCGAGTAGGTAGCTTAGGAGTGGTCAGCCTAGATACTTACTCTTGAGTGACCCCTACATTCCTTATCAGGAATCCTTATTATATGCGAGTAAGAAATATTAGGGCACGTTTGGGTACGGGTACGTACTTTTACATATCGGCACTTCTCTATTTCCGGACGCGCACTAGAACTTTCGAGAACGCGTATTCACATATCCGGTGTTCACGCTGCTTGATGTGTGTACGACAGGGATCGAGCGATAGCGTTCAGGAACTCTTCTCTTTTCCGTGAGAGACACTTCGACAGCGCAGCGATTAGCGCAGTCGCTTGGCACCACAGATGACGTCACAGTACGCAGTTCTGGAGAGCACCGGCATTGATCGACGTTGTAACATCTACGCCACATTTCGATGATGTACCAAATATTGTTCGATCATTCATCGCGTCTGTTCGATCTCTGCATCGAGATGCCCTGTTATCAGTTAACAATACGTCGAAAGTGCGCTTCCATCGTCATCCTCATTTTCCCGTTGAACCTTTCATCGTTGTTGGGCGAAGGAGCAACAACGTTTCCCGCGTTAACGAAATTCTCTAGAAGACTTCATGGGTGAACTTCCTACAAAAGTAACCACCAATCTTTCCGGTCTCTGTTTTATTTTTTATTTTTTCCGCTTTTCGTTTCTTTTTTCACCTATTTTCAGGCTGCACGTTGCTTATAGCCGCTGTTGCTTCGCGGAGCCAGCAGGCCGTTCCCAACAACTGTTTGCATTGTTGCCTCACTTTTATTAGCTGTGTTACTTCGCCTTGAGGATACGGGACACTAGGTAACCCGGTTAGAACGCCAAAATAAAACGAAAACGAGATGGCAAAGACAAACAGGTGCAGAAGATGACGGCACCACATCTCGTGCCAAGAGTTACGATAATGGGTCAGCTTGAATGTCAGCGAAGATGGTTTGACGGGCAGGCGGGCTTGGTGACACTGTATAGCGTCGCGTGGCAGTGTGTCTTCATGATAGGTCAGTGGATGTGAATGAAGAATGATGGAACGGTGTTGCGTGCATCGATCCCTGAAGAATTCACGACTGCGGTAGCCGGCCCCGTAGACCACATACAAAGAGCTGCATTTCCCCATCACATGTATACGTTATGCTTGGTCTGTCCTGTCTGTCTGGACGGCGCGGTATCAATACTTTGTGTTGTGGCGCCGCCACGGCAAAGAAAGAACCGATGCAATGCATGTTGACGCGTCGGCGTCTGCAGGGCGCCACTGCTTTCGTATTTAGCAACAGCGGTGGCTCCCAAGCGTAGAAAAAGAAAACAGCTCGCAGCATCATGTTTGTTTCATCGCTTGTACGTTGTCAGATGACGCCAACATTTACTGAGGACCGTTCGCTTCTAATGCTGAACCGCGTTGTCAACAGTGATTAGCAAATTGATTAGGTTATCGTTTGTAACATGCTATCGTTTAAGAAATCGGACAAAAGGACCTCTCTAAGGCAAATCTACAACGTCGAAGAACGGTCGCGTATACGCGTATACAGAACAGATTGGTCGGAGCCAGAATAGACTGTTAGTTGAAGCCTTAGCAAAGGGGTGACACCCACATGGGTCTTACATGTATTTGCAATGTTAATGTTCTGGTGTTTCATGCCTAAGCTCCCGCTCAGAACGGCAATTTCCAAACACGTCAGGGTGTTTTCGAGACATCGGTAAAGACCGCGGGTTACTGAGCATGCATTGCTGTCAGTCATATTCAACGTAAGGACAAGGAAACGTCATGGGTTTGTAAACTGTGTGAGGTCTTTCCACGTTAATGTCTAGCTTAAATACCGTATGCAGTGGTGGCACGAACAAAGCAGGATCAAAAGCGGTCTTCAGTTCATGACGCGCCGTGCTGCCCTCCCTCAGAAGTCGTCGAGTCTTGCAGTGCTCAACTGCACGAATGTGTCTCTATTGGTTCGGTTGGTTGCACAAAATGTGGAACCCAAATATACTGCCAAAGAGGCGAGAGCCGAGAACGTTCGCCCCTGAGGCGAGAGAAGAGGGTGTCATCGACCAGTTGCTCCAAAACTCCAGTTCCTCGCCCAAGCTCCGCTATTTTTGCCGGCACGCGTAAGTGTCAGGAAAGCGTTTTCAAAGTGAGACACGGCCTCGCCGAAACAGAAATGAATTGGAAGGCTTTGGGAGATCGTTGGACACGTGGAAGTCTCATGGGACAAAGTTATGCACCTCAACTTCTCCAAACACACGATGCCAAAAGTCGATCGCGGACGCAGACGTACCTGGGACCACTCGTCGCTCGCTGCACCCGTTTTCAGAAGTACTTCTCCTGAAGGCGCTTCGCTTTTTGACCTCAATGTGGTCAGAAGCTTTGTATCTGCCTCCTAGGACATCGCGATTCTTAGTAAGTTAAGTAAAAGTTATGTTTCTGACACTTCCGCTTCGCTTAGGGATATCCAAGCGAGACCTGAAGATTGCAATGAAATTGGATAGGATTTTGAAGGGATTCCTGTCAGCCTATACGTATGACCTTACAGTTGACTGAATGCTGTCTAGCACTCGACACATTATGCAATGATTTTTTTTTTTTTATTTATCGATAAACTTGTTATCGAGTGCTGGCTCCCGCAGTCTATGACGTTCGGCACAAGTCTTATCGCATAATGGTTTGGGTGTGACGCGAAGACAGGATCCCGGAGGTAAACATTCTACTCCCGACCATGCGCCGGCTCGGATGTGTTTCAAGTGCATCATCGTTTTGATCGCCGATATTTTGCCTTTTTCGTAGAGGTCACTCTTAAGAGGAGCTTAATTCGCGGTTCATTAAGTGGCAGATGTTGTTGGAACCACAAAGCTACCTGCACAGACATATCTGTTACTTTGTGCCAGTGGGAAGTGTTAAAAGTTGCGTAATAGCATCGTCTGTAAAGGAAACAGACGACTCGGAATCACAGTGACGAAGGTAGTGGCTTACTACGTCACTGACGAGGTCACCCCAGGCTGATAGCCAGAGGCTTCAATAACAGCTTTTCATGTTCCTACAGGTTCCACAAATCACAGAAAATGATTCCACGTTCTCAAAATTTCGACGACAGATTTTTTTCACTTTCTCTAAACTCTGATTGGATTACCGTAAGGTATATGTTTCATCTACACCACGACATTCCTTCTTATTATCACAATTAAGGAACAACGCTGTAAAGGCACTTTCAATAAAAATTGAAAACGATTTTAATGTTAAATCTGTTTTTGCAGACGACAGATTAACTAAAATTGGTCAGTAGAGTTTCTGCACTAGAGCCTGTCCGGAAGAGCCGAGATCAGAATCGCCCTAAAGCATACTCTGAAATAAACGCTACTTCAAACTATTTTAATTTCCATACTGAAAGGAAACAGGAACTAAAGAGAGCTAAAAAAGCAGGCGGTAGTCTGCGCACGCAGCTTTTCACGACGTGGCTTCCTCCAATCGGTCTGACTACATGGTGTGCTAACACAATTCTACTTGCTTACGCACTTTGGCGTCAGTTTTCCTTCTTTCCATCTCATTTGCATCCCTCCATAGCCTGTACAAACGTCTGCTCTTGCGGATTGGTTGTAAGAATAACAAGGGGAGGTTGAATCGTCTCCGAGTACAGTTTCCTCCAAACTATATAACTCTTGGGAGCCGCGACCCGGAAGCCTTTCGGGGTCATTGTGCTGCTCGTCAGCATAAGTATCAAACGTATCGGCCACACCACGCGGTCGGTACGGCACGTGGACTTATCAGTGGCGTCTATCTGTCAATATCGACACCAGCGGTAGCTGGTTCCAGCCACTTCTTACATAGTAGCTCCACACTTAAGCCACAGGTAGATAAGGGGGTTTTCCGTCCCACTGCCACCTTTATCAGATTCCACTTGTGTGCATGCTGTAGAGTCTTTAGCCGTTTGCTGCTTGTACGCCGGCTGTTTATTGTTTCGTTTCCTTCGGTGCTCCATGACACCGAATTTGGACACCAATATTAGAGGGCGCCACAACCACCCTCGTTCATTGCTTTGTAGCCTATGGCTATTTTGTATCGTGAACTATCTACTGATAAGGATCAAGTGAACGATCCTAGTATTCGGTTGGTGGGATCTCTTACAAAGCGCAGAAATGGTGGCAAGTTAGTAGAATGTGACGGTGCACAGAGTCTGAACAAGTTCAGAGAACCGCATTTAAGCTCACTTTCACGAAGCTCACGTCATCAATCATGGTCCTTCGGCACTTGAAGCAGACGACACCTGAGGTAACTCGCTATCTTACCTCGTCATATCCTCATGAAGCGTCTTGTGTGGATGTGAAGAGTCTTGGAGTGGAGCATCAGCAATAGTTATCACGTGGTGCCCAGAGATACCAGCCGATACCCCGATCAACGCGCTTGTGCCGCACGCTTGCGCAGAATCGGACGACCTTCCATTTGCCACTGATAATCTTAAGCCCCCACCACTACTGGCTGAAGTGGTCGAGGAAAACGAAATCGGGAGCACGTCGATAATGAACGTTGCGTCAGGTAAAGAGGCGCAGTCATGGTAAACGCTATTCTGTCCCCTTATCTCTGATTGGCCCGTAGGCCTTCCACAGGGGACCAGCGCCCCTTACACGTCACGTAATTCATAGTGGCCCCCGTACTCTGAGTGAATGAGAGTTTATGTGCATCATTCTGTGATTGTTTCTCCGATAAGAGCTGGGCTGGCTTCCATGACCGTCACAGTAATCTTCCTTTCGCTTCGCTGCCAGTATGTCGTCCCTCTTATCTGCGTTATCATCTTTACACTGCGAGGGCCAGTTACGCTGTTCTTTTCTTCTGTTTTCCCTCTCTTTTTTTTAATTTTTCATTGCGAGGTAGCATGGTATATGCATGGGAATGATAACGCGTACTGACGACGGCCACTGCAGCTATTTGTTGAAGTCATGAGTAAAGGTTGTTGGATATCCTCACTCTTGTCCTAATTTCGTATACGTATACTGACGACGACTATAACGTAACTCACATTAAACAACATCCTGGCAGACTTTCATCTTCACCTGGGAGCCGCTTGCACGACGGCAATGTCTTAAACTGTGCAAGGTTTCGTAGTCGCGGCAGTACTAAATGGATTTCAGGGATCTTGCTCCTGGAGCGCCACCAAGATCGTTAACGGGCTGAGCTGCATCACAAGAATAGGCTTAACGCCTTGAGAGTCTCTTGTAGGTCATGAGACGTGTTATATCTTTGCCGGAAGTAACAAAAGTGCTGCGAGCTCCACGCCAACGACAGAACGCTTGGACGCTCTTTGCTTGACGTCACGGCGGCGCAATCCGTAGTCGTCAGCGGGCGAGGCCCACAGCTCTCAGCCAGTGGAACATATAGATCCACGTGTTGCAAAAACTGCGCGATAAGACATTGTTTATACCGCAGTGTGCATCACAAGGACAGGGTCGAGCACGATGAAGAGGATAAGTGCATGCGCGAACACTCGCGGTGTGACGAAACATCCTGACGGCATGCTAAAGAGTGGGGTTCAAGCCTTCGCTTCAAGCCAGATCCAACGAGACTGTTCACGTGCGGAAGGGGTGGGCAAATGCTCGTGGCTGTGAACAGGCGATGACATGTACTCGTACGTTCCCGACCGACTCGCGAGAGTCTATGCGGCTTGGATTGAAGTCCAGAGGACGTGTGAAGAGGATTTTCTCACAAAGGGCGTGTGTTTTGTAACAATGGAACAGACACGAAGGATGGCTCTCATATACCGCAATTCTGGTGCGAATCAGGAACATGTCTTACGTATCTCAGCATCGACACCGCATTATATGCAGAGGACCTAGTCTTTCAGACGTCGCATACGGCAGACGTGCTCGGTCCAGACATCACCTTCGTTGTCGCGTTCGCGACTACTTAAATATGAACGGACGACCCATAGTGGACAAACAGCCTTTTACAATGCACAGGGCGTTATGCAAGGCCGGTCACGCCAGTCCAGTACCCGTCATTCAAATGCTGTACACAGACGGCGGACGTTTGTCGGCGAGACATAAGGAGTAAAAGAAAAATGTTTTGTAAGCATTGGAGGATGGAAGAGTGCGTCGGCTGACTGGGCCGTGCGGCTGATCGATACTCTCTTCTTCTATTCCCTCCCCTCACAAAGGGCAACGGAAAGTTTCCAGGGATCGAACGGGGGAGCTATGAACCGAAATCTACCTGGTGTCTCAGCCAAAGAAAAGATGTAGGCCCTCACAAAGACGATTTGATCTCAAAATACGAATCAAAGTGAACTGGGTTTCTGGATATGTTCCTCTCTTCCGTTTTTCTATAGGGGAGACAGCGGACTGGTGTACATAAATTGCACGTTCACGCTTCGCTGGCTGGGCGTGTCCATTGTCACCGTCTTGCATGTTGGACGACAGAAAGTGAGACGGTGATCGTTTAAGACATAGTAATAAAGGGTTGTGTTACACTTTCATACACCTGTTGGATAGCACTTCGACATCGGGACATTCGTCATGCGCGACCTTGAATTATTGCCCCACAACAATTTGCCGAAGGTCTACAACCAGTGGTCGCCTATATAAAGTTACGTTTTACTATGTACTTGTCATTGTGCAGGGAGGAATAGGTACATTCACGAACGTGGGGCATGGATAGACCTAACCAGTAGAGGGAGATTAAATAACCGATGAAAGTTTTATTACGGGGTTGCCCCGACGAAAATACAACCTAGGGAAGCGTCTCTATCCTTGGCTGCTACCTCAGAGACGTGTATATTCTACACAGTTTAGAGTGGTACTTTTTGTTTAGTGTGACGCGTAAGGTTGCAGTGCAGAAAAGTGAAAGTGAAAGGTTGCCTCCGCGTCATAACAGAGGCAGACCCTCTTCTTCGAGCCTTGGTCACTGAAGGGTGTTGCTGTGTCGTCACTGGCCTACGGCCATAATTTGAGAGTCGCGCGTACGATACTTGTAACGCAACATAGGCGATAACGTAAACGACGTGTTTAGTAGATAAACGAGGCCTTTGTTTTGGCTCAGTACGATTAGCGTGCCCTTGGGCCCTGTGCATGGGGAGGGGGCTACGCGCTATTTCAGGCCCGGGCGTTGTCGTCTGCCTCTTCAGCGAGATTCCTTTTTCTGCTTTCACCTTTCGCATTTCTTTTATTTATCTATTTATTTATGGTATTAATACCAATGCGCCCCTCTTTTACCTCAGGGTTACCACGTGGCAAGTACAGTGGCTTGAAAACATGCTACGTTTTACTGCTATTTGCAGACGACCCAGCACATGACGCCTGTCTGCATCGCACATACAAAAATAGTGCTGGTCCTGTCACCTTTCGCACCTCTGTTATGCGTAATGCAATGTAAGGAAAGTGGGCTTTTGCACTAAAGTGTAACACCGCAACCTATGTGCTCCAGTTGGGTGCTGCCACTCGTGTGCCGTCAACTCTAACCGTTAAAAACAGTTGCCATGCAGTGGTACACGAAAATCTTGTCGCCTATAGTCAACCTTTTGACACGTTGAGGAAAACGAAAATGAGAATTTATTTACCCTGAAGGGCCCCAGTGGGCATCTGACAGTGGAGTAGCTCTAGCAAACAAGTACAAAAAGAAAATACGTGAAGGAAACACAACATGGATCGGCAGCACATGCATTAATGTTCCATACAGGCAAACGAAAGCCATAGACTTATGTGAAAGCAAAGTGATGAATAAGGTGTATCAACAAGTGTGCAAACCACTGCGTCTCAAAAGGTCTCAATGTCATTGATGGTGGCAAGAGAAGATGAAAGGCGATTCCAGCCCAGGGTGAGCTCCAGTGGTGCGAGCCAATAAGCGAATGGTAGACGAGATGGTGTTGGGAAGGTCATTAATGTAAGTTAAAAATAATAAAGGGCCAAGAATAGCTACCTGGGGTGCGCCTGACGTCACGGTGGTTGGCGGAGAATTGGTGCTGCTGACATTTTTTTATTTTTTTAAATCAATCAATTAGGATCTTGTATTATCAATACTGCTGCAATTATCAATATGCGAACCATTGTCGCCTTTTTCCGTCAAGCCTTTTTCTCCAATATTAAGAGAAGGGACGTCCAGTTTGTCCCTGGCTCCTAGTATTTTTTTGGGGGTGGTCAGAATACCCCAGCTCGTTATAGCGGAACACATGAGCGGGAACGGTTCACTAAACCTCCCGTAAATGTTCACAGCTTT
>JARGYV010085658.1:0-11445 GCA_029532675.1 Ornithodoros moubata
TGGTTGGATACAAGAATATGTCTTGGTCCCTTCCGCAACGAATTACATACATGAATTGTTCTTGTACCGACGGCTATCCTGTGTGCGAGATGTGCTTTCTTCTGAAGAAGAACTTCCATATGCCCATCTCTGCGACTGTAGCCACAGACCATTATTTTTACTGGCGCGTGCATTTTGCTGCCAAGGTTTCTCTCTCTCCCTCTCTTCAGTACAGTTTCATATATGGAGGCCGAAAAGTGGTTTTGGTTTTAGGATGAAGCAAAGTACCTGGGAGAGATTTGCGTGCGAATCATCAGCTGCTTTTTACCTGAGAAATTTTACTTGTGTTCACCGACGCTGGATCTTTTTTTCATACCCCAAATTGTAGCACTACAACTTCACCGCATCACATGGCAAGATCCATATAATCACAGTTCAGAAGGATACCATTCACCAGCCTGATTGGAGAAAAACGGTAGGTACTCTCCTTCTACTGATTGTGACGTATCATGGGCCTTAAAGATATCACTATGAATGACGGTTGGTTTTCAGAGTATTACGAGTGTGCCTCCAATCAGATAGGAGAATGATTAAAAACTTTCTCTTGTTACTAACTTTTTCAGGCTTACTGGTGCAACATGGCCAACTGCGGCGCAATATTAACACAATGTCTTGTCATTTCCGAAACCATCGCAGTTTAAGTTCTCGCTCGCACGCTATCAGAAAGTTGCCCAGTGCAACGTTACGGTGAAGAGAAAACCGCGAGAATTTATGCAGATTTATGCAAAACTATGCGGAAGCTGTCCAGACGGCGAAATGTCACCCTAAGGCTTCACAGGAACAGTAAGCTTTACTCGGCCAGATAGAATGTTTACGCTATCTCGCGTTGCGTAACACTCCGTACAATCAGTCAGTTTGCAAGAGATACTTTCGGAACGAAAGAAGCTTCGGTCCCAAAACTCGGGCAAGCGAGCCAAATATATTGGAATTTGTGCGATGGGAACGAGCTTGTTGCGCTAGACTAATTTCGCTAAGTGACTGCTACAGTTGGTGGCCGAAGTATATGCTAGGACACAGGATGCTAAGAGAGGGCAGTCGGTGAAACCCCGCTCCTCGTGATTGCGAAACACTGGATGCTGCAGATTTATTCGAGGGGTGGGACTCTTCTCACTAGGGTGCAATTTCAATGCGTGGAGATTTAGAAGAGTTTAAGGCTACGTTTTCAATTTCATTTATGCTTTCGAACAGCAGTCGTCGTCGTTGTCACCATTACATGTCAGATGAAGTTCACGTGGCGAGTAGTTGGTAGAAACAGAATCAATAGCGAAACTGAGTAATATTCCAGTCTTTCTAGAAATGCAGGCAACGTACAGCACTGTAAATAGCCAGAAGTTCTCGTCCAAACGTGCTGTTCCGTGTTAACGTGTACACCGTGTTAACGAACATTTCCTATTATCCCCGTATACATGTCGGACGTTGTCTCGTTATTGTCTCGTCCTAATTCACAAGATGTGATCTTCATATATCGTGACGTAACGTACGCTAACGTTACGTCACGATATATGACGGGGTACCATGAAGAGGATGATATATGAAACAACTTTGTGCTTTCTAGATCTTGTATCTTCTGATTTTGATTTAAACCACGTTATTCACAACACGACAGAAGATAAGATCTTGTGAATTAGGACGAGACAATAATGAGACAACGTCACACATGTATACGGGAATAATAGGAAACTTGGAAGGCTGAACAAAGAAGAAAATGCAGTTGGCTGAGCACGACATCTTAAATGGACCGGAACTTCCATTTATCCGAGAAAGGAAGCAAGAGGGGCAAGCGAGGTCCACTTGAGCCATTGCCGAAGACTTGGAATAAGAGGGGAAAACTTCAGGCACCGCTAAAGGGCAAATGCGAGTGATACCTTGTGGCACTGAAAGAGAGCACGGCGTAATGGCGCTTTCAACCGACCGTACATTATAGGATATATAGATCAGGAGGCCGATGAATGTGTGATGGATATTTTATGCGGCTAACCAGGGATTAGCGTTATAGCGGAATGTGTTAGATACGCGCGAAGGTTATGATTTCGGTCGCAGGTGTGTGTGAGGTCGCTATGATCCATAACGTCGTGCTGCGTCTTGTTTTGAAGTAATTGGCACAGTTCGTGGACGCTAAAGACCACATAAGAAAGTAAGTAAATAAAGCCTCAGTGAAAGTGGAGAAAGAAGGGAATCGTGTGAAACAGAATTTCAAGAAATATTGAATTAGATGCAGCGGGATACATAAGATTAGTTTTCTCATTTCTGTTTTCTTGCTGCACTGAATTTCCGTTCCTCGACACTGACTGTTCTTGCTTACCAAAATTAATCAATCAACTGTTTGATTCCCAATGTTACTTCGTAACGGTGAGCACGTCCTGTGCGAGACGACATCATTAACGTCCTGAAGTAGTAGTTTATAACCCACCTTCCCTGCATTTGGTGCGTTCGGCACCGCCAAGAATGCTGGGAAACGGTAGGCGTACACCTTTTTTGACAATTAATGTAATGCATACTGTCACAAAAAGGCGGACTCCTACCAATTTCCATCAGTGAGGAAACAATGCTACTGGTGAACATTGCTACTGGTGTGTCCGAGATTTCCGGCGCACATCAAAGGTCCCCTGGTGGCGTCGTTAATGATTTCAGTTGTCCTGCCACCAATACCACCAATTACCACGTAAACCCACCAATTACCAAGGAAGCAATGATATCACTGCGAATGCTGATTGGCTCCTAGCGCGTTATGTGTTGAAGTTTCATTTTTTAAGCGTGCCAAGCCCAGTCGCGCCAATCTGTAACGCACTGTTTATCTGATCTTGCATTAACAAGAGCCGTCATTATCCCTACTGGCATGCATAAAGCGATCTTCTTTAACTTATTAAGGGGGTCTCAGCTAATAAGGGCATATCTTATGCACACTGAATGTGTTAAAACAGGGCCCGAAGCATTAATCGCCCTCTTGTTCGTTCCCTCTCATTTCCGCAGGCCTTTCAGAGATAAGGCCTAATTGTAGCAGGAACCGGGATTTTGGATGACGGCTGCAATTAACCCGTGAGCGTGGCTTGCTTTTAACGCAATTTAGGACAAGACTGGAACTTAAAGCGCTTCCGCGTTGAAACGGTTACCCCAAGTGCGACCTTTAGAAATTGGAGTTGGTTGGAGATATTGAATGATGACGCCCAATTGCTCTCTTTAAAATTTGATAGCTATGCTGTTGAATAAGTTAGTTATTTGACGATGAAACCTAAAATAATAATGTCCTGACAACGATAAGTAGGGCTGAATAAAATCACACCAATCCAAAAGCTGCAAATTCGTATCAGGCATCGCTGTTATTTACCCTCTCCTTATTCCAGCCACTACGTTTTCTGTCAATACTGTTGTACGCATAGTGTACGCAGGGTATCGTTCGTCGTTATCGTTATCCACTAGATTGAGATAACATCCAACAATGTCGCTACCACTACCGTGCTCAGTCACTGCTGTTTCTCCTGCATACTTCGAAGAGCCGCAGTGAAATCCAAACCCAGGAGAGAGTTCTGGATGAACGGACACGTGTTTTCTTCCTCCCTACTCTGATTCTAGAATGGACACAAAGGTTTTCCTATTACCTTCAGTATGCGTACACACTTACCATACCCAGTTACCCACCCTCGCGCAGCTCGAAAGCTTTCTCCAGTGACAGTCAGATCCCTAAAACATCTCACGCAACGCGAAACCATCTGTTCGGCTCATGCAACCTTGGATTCCTTAATGCTGTTCCGAGATCTGTTTACGAACGAGCCTGCGTTAGGCTTACTAAAATAAAGGACTCGAAGCCGAAATGGCATAAAAAATAAGAAATCAGATGCTTTCCCAGTCGCGAGGAGAAATACCGGAGTGTGCACGAGAAACATGAGAAAGAAGAAAAAGAAGAAAGAGAGGGAGAGAGAAACGATAACTTCATTGAAAGCGTGAAACGAAAGGCGTTCCTAAAAGCATTCATATACATACGAGGCGAATACTAAGCTTCGCAGACGGTGACCGGAAACGTTTGTAAAGCTGTTCTTTCGCTCAGAGAACAGAAAGGGATTCCACGTCGAGCATTATGTACGTGCTGCAGACTCTCCTATGTAGTGTCGTGTTAATAGTGTCGAGTGTCGATAGTCAGATCGTAGGGCTATGCTACGTACATTTGACCCAGTTAGCCCGCTCGGTAGTGCCGCTGGCTCTCTCTAAAATACGTTTTTTTCGCCGCATGACACGCTGATAACCAATCGTCATCCAGCATGAAATGGTTCGTGCACTTGATACGTTTGCTCTTTTAACCAATCAGGTCAATGAATGTAACTTACTAAATATTAATTTTTGTTTGACTTATTATTATTATATATATATATATATATTGGCAAGCAGTGACACGTGTTTGAGACTATCAGACGCTTTTTCTTCACCGAGTGGCATACTACAAACAACACACATGATGAGGACAGAAGCAACGTAAAAAAAAAAAGACATATCACGCGATTGCTCTTCTTCTTCTTCTCGTCCATTAGTTTGATGTCTCGAACAGTCACAAGCGAAAAGAAGCTCGACGACGAAAGCCTGGCCGCGGAAACATAAGATGTTTTTGTGTCGAACGATTTCGAACCGTTCGACACAATTTTCTTGCGCTCCTTCATGTGTGTTGGCGATAAGAATGCGAACTGAATTCCAACGAGCCAAGTGTTAAAAAAGACAACGAAGAAATCCCGAAGAAGGATGACGCAAACGGGGTGAGATAGCAATGTCATGTTCCAAAAAGCAGCTATGGCTATGAGCAGTAGAAGGACCTTAAGAGAGGAAGAGGGGTGTTAGGAGACTGCACCAAATCTAATAGATTTCATGTTAATAGGAAATGGAAATGTCGGCAAGTGCGGAATTAGCTTTCCTCTTCGCACTGCCCGTAGGGGGGCAGCAAGAGCTAAACCACAGAATGTGTCCAGTATCCAGCTGAGAACGCAAGGATCCTCGGAGAACTATGAGAGCGCCTAACTTCTATCCGTTATCCAGGCGACTTTTTGTGAAACTCAACTGCAGTCGAAGCGAACGCAGTTGTTTGGAGATCTAATTTTTTTAAATGCTCATTCTAAACTCCTAAAAGCTACTGGAATCTGATTCTCGAAGAAAGAGGGAGACAGAACTAATGTTTGCTCTTACAGGTCAATTCAGAAAAAGCATTCACTAAGATTCTATCTTGGCAGCTTCTTGCACGCCTAAATACCGCTATTACCAACACTCCTTGCTACCTGCCGCATAAAAAGAAAGTTTATATCATCAAGAAAACAAAATAAAGACCCGACGAATTCTTTGCTGCGTATGAAACATCATGACACAACCCAGTCTCACTTCTCCTAAAGCACACACTGCCAAAAGGTATGGACACACTGGTGTATACAGTCATGTTCTATGGTTAAGCAATAATTACATTATAAATGGCCCGTCCGTCCAAAATGACGTTTATAATTTCCGTCCGGCCCACCCGATAAGCAGCATCCACGCAGTTCCGCTTTCTTTCTTTCTGGAACACATTCAATTTCAAATCATTTAACGCAAAAAACGTAGTACGTGTGTCCAATCTGCGCGTAGACGGTTGCAGACATGATTTATTTTTCTGTTAAAATCTTGCGCTATGAGGTGTTTTATGCTAAGCAGCGTGGTTGACCGACGTCAGTCTATCAACAAGTCCTTAGCCTGTCCCAAAATATTTACGATGTTGGTGACAAACATGCCTGTCAAGAGCTGTGTGCATGCATTGGGACATGGTTAAGGCGTATCATCCGCTGTCAATAGGACGGTCTTATTTCGTCTGTATACTCTAACCAATGTACAACAGTCTCTTCAGCAACAACAAATACCGATAATCATTCGACAATAGCTCATAAAAGCTAGCATAGTAGTCTCTGTATTCGTTATAGTTTAAAAGCAAACGAGGTTAATAATAGTATAACGAGGTAATTCAGCCTTTTGGCTCTGCAGGAAGCCTAAACTGAGATCATTTTAGTTTACCATGAAGCAACAATGGTTGTGCAGATCTGAATGCGAACTCTCTAGAGAATTCATGGTACGCAAGTTAAGCTCTCTAGGTACGTGTGTGGTCTAAAACACCCGGGCATTCCCGAGGGTACGCTGATGGCTGTACCTTTGGGTGTGTGTGTATTTGCAAGCAGTTCTGCAGGAGGGTGGATGACCTGTCGAGATGAATAATACACACAGTAATTTTTGTACTTTGCGTATATACGCTTACGGACAAAGCCGAAACAAATATGTCATACAAAATGACACTTTGACTTCCGTGAAATACGCCTGCTGAAATCGTACATAGCGCGGCAGTAGAGATAAGTGGAGGCACTACCTGTGAGGTGGATAAAACGTCTCTGCCCTACTGGAGGACAAGTATTTTCCCAAAGTAGGGCGGCAGAATTTATTAGCATAGCTTTCAAGAGGAAACTGCACAAAAGCACAGCGGATGAAACTGAAAAGGAAATTCAATCAAGCTGCAGAGAGTTTATTTCCCCACCTCTTCCATGTTCCAAGCGCTGAATATGTATCTTACACATTCTGAAAGGCAATCTTTCATGTCTTTCTTTCAGTACCCCCTCCTCCGTTTTATTTATTTATTTTATTCTGACTCCGATAAACTTCGTAAAAAGAAATTACTCTTCTCTAGCAACAGCGTTTTCTCGGTTGAATGATTGCAGTGGCATAGCTCGGATACAGAAGAAGATTATGCTTGAATGCAATTGAATCTAGAAAGAATAAAGTACTTAATATCGCAAATAGCTTATTTGATATCCCGCTGCAAGTTTATGTAAGACGACGAAGACACAATGTTTGGACGTTTTCCAATAAAATGCTGCGCGCGCAATTTAATTCCTGTAACAGCCTTACTGCTAGCTGCTGCACTATAGACCGCGTGCCAACTGGCACGGGGGTTCTACGAACCCGGTCGATAACTACATGCACTCGCTGCATCACACGACTAGCTATGATAACCCGTAACATCACATTAGGACCTTCGTCTACATCTCGCGTATGCGCGCTTTTTGATTGAAAACGCGCGAGAAACAATTTGAGGTTTCGCTCAGACCCCCTTTCAAAGTTTGGTCAATACGCACGCTAACAATTCCTGTGATCGGCTGCTTTCGTTTGTTCCCTACCTGTTCCCAGTTCTTTCTTCCTCGCGCTGACCCTATATCACAATATGTACCCTGTAAGAACGAAGACAATCTCTCGGCTATCGCTTCAATGCAGTACAGAACGGTGGTACAATGTAACGATATATGTTTCACCTGTCTCATGCCACTAATCTCATCGCTATAGCAACGAGGATGACATGCACCAGCGAGGATTTTCTAGTCTCCGGTTCGCTATCAGCTCATAATGGCCTTATGAGACCTGCGGCTTCTCTTGAATGGTAAATGAAGTCTGTTTGAGCGGAGCGTTGCTTTCTTTTGTTCGTGATTGATTAAACTTCTCTGCAGATTATGCTCGACAGCCCAGATATAACAAGATGGCACGACCATTTGAAGTGCACCTTGGCTTCCACGAACGTTATACTGCATCAGTTATTCTTCCCCACAAACTGCGCTGACTTCACGCTCCTGCAAAGAAAACATAATTCGCAGCCGGAGCCCGTTGAAAGATACGCGCTGTCTTCTAGAAAGCCAAACACATCGATAACTGTTTAAGTTAGGTTAGGTCTCGCCACGGGCGGGAGGTTCCCAGCTGCACAGAGATCTCCGGCACTCAAACGGTTCCCGGTCATTTGGCCGCAACGCCTCGAGGGCAATTTGATTCGGGAAGTCACTTAACTCGGAGCCTGTACCATGTGTACGGCCACATCAACAGTTATAGATGAAGGGAGGAACTTTGGTGACTGGACATTCGATCGCCCCTCTGCTAAAATGGGTCGCCAATCAATGGGCGTGCAAGTAGAAGCAGCGCGCCCCAGACAACGCTCTTGTGCTTGGTGGGTGGCAAATCACCACAATTATTTTGCACGTGCACAGAGAACGGCACAGTGACCCTGAATCGCTTAGTGCGGCATGCGATGTAAGACTGGTCAAATCCAGATGGAATTTGAGCGTACCTAGATGAATAAAATAACGTCTGAAATCTATAGCTGATGTTTTCTCTGCAAAGTGAGTTTTAATGACTAGATCCATGAGCGGTTCGGGGTGTAGCACCTCTGATTCATACGTGTTGGTTCAATCGATAAAAAGCAAACGTATTGGTCTGTTAAACCGTTCGCCAAAATGCATGGTGAGTATCGTCGTTTCCGGTGTATATGTTTCCCGAAATTCGGCGGCGACAGATACTAAATATTTTCTCAAATTTCAGCCGAAAAATAGCGGAGAAGTCAGAAAATAAATTTCGTCATCACTACGTGGCTCGCGAGAAACTTGGATGTAAGCACCTAATGGCACCGTAGTGCCGCTTAATGCTTATTAGGCTTAATTCAATAGGGAAAATGCTATAAGCGCTGTTCCAGCACTCAGCGTCCTAGACGTCCCCTACCGTCGACGCCCCAGGGCCGTTCCGAAGACATTTTTTAGAATGACCCAGGCGGAAACTTTTCACCCCTTCCACAAGCCGTTATCTTTGGAAACTTGATGCCGCGTAGTCTATAAAAGCCTTGTTTCTAAGTCAAGTCATTTCAAGGTACACTCTAAAAACAGAACTTCACCGCATAACACGGCGATGACCAATTGCCGTTCCGAATGATACCTTTCAGCGGCGCCACTTGCTGAAAACGGTGGGCACGCCTTTTTTTGTGACACTTATGCGGTGCATAAGTGTCACAGAAAAGGCGTACGCCCACCGTTTCCAGCAACTGGCTCCGCTGAAAGGTATCATTCGGAACGGCAATTGGTCATCGCCGTGTTATGCGGTGAAGTTCTGTTTTTAGAGTGTAAAGTTGTAAAAGACAAGACTAAACATACGCCATAACCCCTTTGATGAACGTATTACACATCCTGTTGGACGATCTATTCTTTTTCAGTGTAAACAAGTGCTGGGAACGTGCCCACGTAGACTACATGCGGAGATAGAATGTACCATATCCAACGGTTGTTACGTACGACACAATCGCGACGACGCATGACATCTTTTCCCGAGTTCTTTGCAGGGCGCGCCGTAAAAGCTGTGGTCCTTCCTTCCCACTGACTGCTAGAATACACGACACTGTGAAACCCTATAGAAGACGCCACGCGCAGTTTCTTGCACAGATTTTATGGTATTTTCCCCTTTATCGCGTGCGTTTGCCGCGCCACTGAGGTATACACAGTGCCCGCTGCTGCATATAGATTACGTTCGATCGCAACAGCGGTGGCTCCACTTGGTCGCAACATGCGGGCTGCGAAGGAATCTGCAAAGGATGAGCTTTTGACGGACACCGCTGCTTCCATCCGGACGGCGACAATGTGCGTGCGCAACCGTTGCAAATCCATTCGAGATATGTTTTTTGTATAACGTTGAAAACATGTGTTGGAAACGTTTCTTTCTTTCCGTGTATGTGTATTGAGCTCTTTCTGCAAAAGAAAGAAAGATAAGCCTCGTGTCCAGTACATGTGGTCCTTAACTCTCCTTGTATTCTAAGTTATTAGTCGTCTTTATATCGTTTCGGAATTATTATAACACATTCGTCAATATGCATATTATGTTTAACTAAAATTCTCATTTATGTGTCTATTATTTTATTCCAGCCATTGCGACCTCTCCCCGCAATGACTGCCATTCTACCTGCTGGACCAGAAAGGCATGCTCTCTCATAGACAAAGCCATTAGCTAATAGATTACGGCATTGTACTTAAGTAGCTCTGAAATGGATGTGCGAAGGTAAAATATGTCTTACAGCACTGCCAGAAATCGCCCCGAACAACTGACATAAAACGTTTTGTCGACGCTCCTTCAGCAGATGACTTCTTTAGGCATTCATTCTGCGCACACGTTTTGTAAGCTAACTCGGAAAGGCCTCTCAAATAGCCATTGACCCAATGAGGGCAGAGCTGTCGGTAAACGATGCTGGCACCTGCTCCATCAGTGAGAACTTATTACACATGAGTCGAGCATGCCGAAGTTCCATTTTCAGTGTCCGAAATGAAATTACATCTATCAGACCTATCTAGGTCATGCATTGACCGCGTAAAATCCGGGGACCAAACACGCTTAGCAGGAACAGGGATCTCGTCTGCTTTGTAACGCCGTGTTTACAGATGACAGAAGACCCGTTGCAGACAACACGTGCACCTAATATAGTTTCGAATATAGAGGACTCCACGTGTTACCGGGTCGATAACATTTGCGTTGAATAAAATTGCACCATGAGAGTGATAATTGAATGAGTGCGACATGCGTGACACAGTATAAAGCTAGCTGTATCGCTTTCAAAATCGATTCGCATGCTCTGCATGCCTGAAGGCGAGGTTATAGGGAGGGTTTGCTGTGCTTTGTGGAAATGTTATTGCCTCCCGTTTATGGATGCACAGAAAATGTAGAGGTAGAATTCTGAGGTTATTCGCACCCACCTTACGTGGAATTCTTGCCCTGACAAAGCGTTATAAATATCGATGTCAGGTCCCGTACGACCTTTTCGTTTCATATTGGCAACCGATCGTTGCTGCTACAGTGCAGCACAATTACTAGCTTTCGGCCGAAATGTACATGTGTCTGATGTAACAGACTACTTTCATCCCTGGCTGTCAGTGTTCTTCGCAGAAGGGTACCTCAGTCACAATTACTTGTGACGTAGCCTTTAGAGACAGAGGCTGAAAAATTACGCGCATATTGTAACTATTCCAATGCTTAGTGCCCTCAGAAAGTAAATATCAGCAACGGGTGGCAAGATTTCCCTTTTTTTTTGCTTTCTGTCGTGACAGAAAACAAAAATAACAAACTGTAACTTTTTTCTGTTCATGAGAAAAAAGAAAAGAAAAAGGAAAGAAAAGGAACGTCAGCTGAAGTAGAAACGGACAGGTGAAGGAAGTAGAAGAAGAAGGAACTCCATGTCCTTTCTTTTCAGTACTTCCTTGTCTTAGAAGTTGTTTATTTCTTTATTCTTCGCAATTTGTAGAGCGAAATATCCCCTGACATCGACGTGGCTTTAATAAGAAAGCGCGTACGCTATTGTACAGCGCAAAGATATGACTAAGGCGCGCACGCCCCAGCATATAAAAAAGGAAGGTAAATGAGAGAAGAGCCTTATTTTCCTCTGGACTTATTCTTTGCAATTTGTAGAGTGAAACGTCACCTGATGTCGGCACGCCTCTAATGAAACGAAGAAGATTTCACTTTTTACAACGCAAAGATAAGACAAATGCACGTGAATCGCAGCAAATAAAAGAGCTAGGGAAGTGAGAGAAAGATATACTTCCAGCAGCCGGCCAAACGTAGCGTAGAAGA
>JARGYV010085660.1:0-11501 GCA_029532675.1 Ornithodoros moubata
GATCACTTCTTCGCACTTATGCAAAGATTTTTGTCTTGGCGTGGGGCATGGTGCAATTGCAGGTGACTTCTCATTTTTGTCTGAGTGTCGCATTACATCTATGTTTAAGTCGCCCGAAACATTGTCATGAACGTTCGCATTGATTTTATTGTATTAAATTATTGATCAGCTTCCTTGTTGTGTTTCGTTTCCTAGTGGTTTTTAAGGGCCTATTGGTAGCCGGCAACTCCAACCCTCTTGTGAGCTGCACTATACACAACATAACTTGTGGGGACTCATCCAAGCGCTTCTAACACTTCAAGTGCAGACGTGCACAATGAGCTGCGTGTCCCTTGCGCTGGCCAAGGGGCCATCTTGCGCTCAAAGTTTAAATGACAACTGCTCGTGAATTCGCCAAACTGTGGACCGGGGACAAACAACAATCCAAAACACCCAAGAATTCCTATACCAACATATACAATATTGTTCCTATAGACTCATAATTGTGCGACGAAAGAGGCTATATAGCTTAGCTTAACATTGCAAGAGCGGAGTAAGTTATTTCTCTCGGAATGCTTTGGGTTTGAAGCTTGGGTGCAGGCTGCACTTTGAAGTGCAGGGCTCCTCAACTCGTGGCCTTTGTACAAACTTCCCCGATGGGACTGGCGTGAGAAGAACTATGCAGCACTGGTAGGCTGTGGATCCACGAACCAAGGCATCAGTCTAACATTAGAAGGTCGTCCTTCCCGTATTATAGATGAGAAGTGGCCTGATGACGTTCACCTTGCGTTGGACTTCTCGAGGTCGTAACGCTTCCGCGACAGGTTGCATGCGAGGGTCAGGCCAAGATATTTATGATGCTTTAGTATATAAGCGAGCGGGCTTTGACAAACATATATGCGTTTTCGTGTGAAAGGCAACATGTACATGTATTGATAAGGTATTGTATGTTGTAAAACGTATACGCACGACCGAGGGTAGTATATTCAGTTTATTCGTATACCTTAATACTTCCCATCTCGATAACAAATTCAACGAAGCCCGTTTCCCGACTACGCTGTTTCAAAATGTTCCGGTGGCTGTGAAGGAAATATACATGCTGATATTTTCACTATAAACCTAGGAAAAAACAACGTGAACACGTATTCAGGTGAAAACGTATGGCTATGTTGCATGAATCGAAATAGCTGACTAGCCAACATCTCCAGTGTCGTCTACTCCAAATACTATAACAGTGAAGATAGTTAATAACGCTGTTCCTCTTCAATTGCAGACGAATCATCTGTGGCTCAGATTTGATCGTGAGCTGATCTGCAGCGTGATTCGATACTGCATACCTCCGCCACGGTAATTATATTTTTTTCTCAAAATAAATAAATTACATCTGAACTTATATCGAACGTTGTGCTGACCCTGCGAGCCCTGAAGCCGTAGCTGCAATAGATCGCAATGTATTTTCGAAAATTTTCGGGAGATTTGAGTTAAATCGAGAGAGAAATATATACAAATCAACGCGGACGGTAATGTTTTGGGAGTACAAAGATGGCGGCCGCCGGTACTGCTGATCGCGCCGTCGCACGGTCAAAAGTGGAATGAAAGTGGGCAAGCGACGCTCGTTTCCTAACTCAAATTGCGCTTATAAATAATGTTTTCTCTGTCAAAATATCGTACTTCAAGCTTTTTATATTCCTTTTGGAGACGCTGATATAAGCACGAAACGCGTGAAAAAAAGAAAGCCATCTGCTGTCGTTAGCCAAGTCAAGCAAGGAAGATGGCGCGGAAGTGTGGGGCTCTTCATCCCTTGCTCAACAACGTAACCCATGTTTACACGCAGCATTAACCGATATCTTCTGTATGAGTGGCAATTATTGGAGTGCGATTCGCCATGAGGTTCAATGAGAAGGAAATGGCCACAGTTGCCGCGGGCGTTGCTGACAAGGAAGGTAGACTTAACCATCGAAGCCTTAGCTTCAGAGAAGGTATACACTGTGCTGTTTAAAGCATATTCTTCTTCTCGTTCTTCTGTCTTTTTTCTTTTCTTCGTCTTGAGCAAAAGCTTTCAAACAATTAAGCACCCATCCGTCTGACTGTCTGGTGTGATAGATTTGTGCTAGTAGAATACATACAAGAACATCGAAAAGTTGTTTTCTAATGTTACCATGCTTGTCCGTCCGCAATATTTACGTGCTTGACAACCAGTGGTGCAATTTATCACATTCTTTATCTTTCAGTTTTCAAGGAACGCTGGTTCAAGCTCAAGGGAAATTTATTGTTTTATTTTCGTGTCAACGAATATGGCGGTGTTTATGAATCAGAGGTGAGGTAATCTGCTCCCATATCCCGTGCTATCGTGTTACACTGCTCAAGCGGAACGCGTCCTGTCGTTAGGAGGGTTTTTGTCGTGGCACGAACAATATATCTGTCAGTTGAAGGAAAAGTACGAAGATCCTGTGTAATACCTGCATTGTTTGACAAACATGAAATAGTACTTTGCCAAACATTGTTAACTAAACTGAAGACTCTGTTTCGGAACGACATAGCATTGCTCGTACTGTTGTGCAAGTTGTCATCTTCAAGATTAATTTTTGTTTTTTTTTTTCAAACTTTACACTGCCGTCTAAAGAGAAAATGGGACTTCTTGCATTTCAGACTATGAGAACATAGTGGTTGTCCCATTACGTTTCTCAAGGCGACTGTCATTTCAAGAGGAATGTTGTATCGCAATTTTGAGCATCAGCACTGTTGTTTTGAAACAGACTTGAACTTTTGTCCACTTTCATTTTCAGCCTGTGGGAGTTTTCGTCATTGAATTCTGCAAGATACAAAACGAGCCAGCCGTTGAACAGTCGTTTGCCTTCTCAATGTGTGAGTACTTTGATGAAAATTTCGTCGAACGGTTTATGTTAGCATTGAAATTGCATTTGGCTGCTGCATTTTTGAGCTTATGCAAATAAGGAGAATGTGCTAAAGCCTTTCGTCCATATTTTGTGCAGCATTCCTTGACGATGTGGACCGCAAGCACCTGTTCACATGCACGACTCAAAAGCACTGCGACGAATGGGTTAGCTGTCTTCAGCAAGCGAGGTATGCCTGTGCACCAACAAAGTAATGTCTTACAGGGTAACTAAATAGTACTTAAAATCTATAACGCAATGCACACAAATCTTAAGCAGAACAACCAAAAGGTTGGTTTGAGCTTTCCGCAGTTGCTGTTGCTTTGCTATGGCCCTACTATGCCAGCATGCATGCGTTTATTCACTTTTAGATGTATTACTAGTTATTTATTAAATTGGTCACAGGGTTGAAATACTTTATTAACTGCATTGATATGGTTTTACTCGTACACTGTATTCTGTCGTTTTATTGAGCTCCTGCTCACGCAGAGGTGGTTTTATCCTTCACTTTGCTGTTGCCATGGGGTGGAAGTTATAAAGTTGAACCTTTTCAGCTATGAGTACCAAAGAGGGAGGTTGCTGTACATGCAGCAGAAGATTTTGGAGCTGACAGGACGGGTGAGGATTATTGCGTTGTTTCATTTTGTTTTTTCACTAAAACATAGTCTTAGATGACACAAACACAACGTATATGGCATGAACACAAAGAATTGCTGTACAGAATGTGATTCTAGATCATATGTCTGATTTCAGCAAACGGATGAGTATGTTCGGGTACTCACAGAATGGATTTATATGACCCAAATCACTCTGCCATCTTCTACATCGGGCACCACCACCACCATTCTCTCCGACACTTGTTGTATCAGACGGGACAAAAGTAATGATATATACGCCGCATTGCAACCTGTAATGGTCTGATTGTTTTGGGTGCCCGGCAGCTCGTCCAGACTCAAAAGGCACACTCAACTCGTCTGGGCTATATGATTTGTCTACTGAAAAATCATGATAGGCACGATTTGAGCATGATCACGACTAGCGTGCTTGTGGCTCTTTTTCTTGGTTTTGGATTTAAAAAATAATAATTTGGATTTAGCTTAAGTAAAATGAAATTTAAATTTTTTTCTTTCACCTTTAACTTCACATCTTGTTTGTCACAGTCACCAGCAATTTGTAGAAACGGAACTGTCAGATGTATTCGTGCGTAACCATCTTGACTGTAAGAAAGGAACATTCGCAATCGCACGCCCTACTTCCATCAACAAAAGAAGCTGACACTGTCACGTGACAAAGAAGGCTTGTTCGCTAGTCAGAGTAATAAAGGAGCAAATGTACTTTGCAGGATTGTTTGAGGCTGAATACCAGTTTTTTCAGCCACTTTGCTCAAGATCACTGTCTTTGAGAGTTACTCTGATTTTACTGTAAACCCACGTAGACAAGGGCTACTGTGGTAATGACACGACACACTTTTCGGCAGCAGTCTTGTAAAGGCGCATTGTTTGCTGCGTGATTTACCACAAATTTTAACTGTGTTTTCCCAACAGGATCCTCTCGCAGACTTAATAAACAGGCGGAATGGTACTGCTCCAGGCAGTGTCAAAGCCCTGCAGAAAATTCCGGACAGCGATGGTAAGTTTCCACACAGTACTGGGTTTGTTTACGTAGATGAAAGGTTCACTTTTACGCGGATGTCTGAGCGCAGCACTTTGTGCAAAGCAGTTTTATGTTGCGCATCGCATCACAGCAGACTCATGTTAACCCACAGAGTTCAAAACTCATGCTCGGTCATCCTGATACTAATTTATAGGTTTGAAAAAAAAAAAAAAAAAAAAAAAGCAGGAAAGGAGAGGGAAGCAGAGAGGGGTTGGTTTGTGTTCGATCTCTTTGTAAATTGTTTCAAGTTATTAATAAAAGCAGTGAAAGCTGTAAACTACATTCAGTCTTCAAAGAAGGGTGCACATAAACCTTACACAGTCGAACCTCTGTATAATGATAATGTTTGAAAGTGTCGCGAACAGACGTCTGCGTGAACATTTGTAATTTTTGCTACAATTCGTGCAAGTTAGTTTGTGCAAAAAAAAAAGTGCCGACGACAACAGATACAGGGCAAATGAATAGAATGTACCTGCAGAGTTTTATTTCCGCAGAAAAAACGTTGTCTGAGTTGTGCACATGAGATTCGGTGCATGACGCATAAAGCTCATTACGACTGAGAACACGTGCAAACTCTTCCGCCCATTGTTGTAAAATTGCACAGTGTATGGGAATGCTCTGGGATCTTGCATCCATGAACCAGGTAAAAAGTGCATTCCCTACCCGTTCATATGGCGTGGTCTTCAGTATTTTGTGCTGTGCTCCTGCTCCGGAATCAGTTGCTTTCAGAGTGTCCTTTGTTGTTCTACAACTGTGTGGTCGACAATTTGCCTGGAAGACGACACCGGAGAAATGAAGTTCGCATCTGTGCACATGTGCTTTCTTTTTGTGACCAGAGGGTCGTTTCCAGGGTCATAAACATTATTTTTGGTAACTTTTCTCTCGTTGTATCCAGGCTCCCGCTAAAAAGTCCTTCGTTCTAGCGAGAGCTAAAACATACTTTTCTCCATAGCAACTTGTTGGGGAATCCAAATTCTTACGCTGTGTCGCGAATGTCGTTGTGTCGCATCTCGGGACTGTAGTGGAGCTCTTAAAGGATTTAGAAAAAGGTGAAAAGCATCTGTAGACTGTATACTGTTGCTCATCAAAAGCTTCAAACATTGTCATCGCAAGCGCGTATAAGTAATCTCCGTGTCCACAGCATCAAGCATCGCTTTAGCTCGGAATCTGCAAGCTGTGGTTTATCTCTGTCCCTTCACACTATAGCTTTACCAGCCTCACTGCAGCATTTCATTCTTCCTTATGGTTTCTTAAGAGGACAGTCTCGTACAGAAAAGTCGATTTCAAAGCCTTAGTGAAACGAGAATCCTTAGTACTAATGTAAGACAGCATCAGCATCAGACTGCATCAGACTCATCAGCAGCAGTGCAATAGCTTTCGAGGAATTTTAAAAAATAGTAGGGCGAGCAGATGATGGATGTTACATGCTTTTATCATCTCCCTCCTTTCAAACATGAAAAAGCGTCATGAAATGACATCACCTGGACGCGGCGACATTGTGATTGGCTTGCGCGCACGATCACAGCGCTCGCCTTCCTTGCGGGCGAATGGTTACACTAAAATTATAATGATACAGCTCGCCGTCGTCTGCTTCTGTATTTTCAATTCATGCCACAGTGGGGCTATTTTTAAGCAATCTTATTCCCCCATTCTAGCAAAGGAACACGTCTTATGCGTGATGTATCATCGACGGTGACGAGCGATGCTAATTAGCTGCACCTTTATTGCTCCTGACTGCTTCCGAAACCTGTCTGCTCACCCCAGCGCAATAATACCCATGAGTACTTTGCTGTGCACTTTTTGTCCAATACCAGACTCCTGTACCTACTGATGTGCTGATGGGAAATGTTGTGTGCTAGGTGTCCGAAAAAAATTTTGAGAGCCAACTGTGAATATTAATAGGTACCAGAAATGATGGCACGTAACAAACCATGATACTTTGTATCTCGCGGCTCTTTACGACACTTTCTCACTGCAAGATGAGCATCATTCTCGTTATCTGTGCACATTAGATTAGTGTTTCTATTTCAAGTTTTTCCCCCCCTTTCCTTTCTTCTAAGACCCATTCCTTGTTGTTTCTTGTTTCAGATGGCAAGAAACGCAAGACAGTGTGGCATTGACTACTTCTGGCGGCAGTTTCCATTCGCATCTCGCACGCTGTCGCAAAATTGAAGAGCAATCTCGCATTCTCGCAGCAATTTCTGTGCCGTGTGGTTCTCGAGCTGCTATCTGTGCTCATGAGAGGGGCCGATACGCAGAAGGGCTTCGGGCAGCATCAAGAAGACTAGAGTAGCGTCGTTTATGCACTGGTCCAGCTACATGAATTTTCGACAGAAAGGAAATTGGGTTGTGCATCTCAACTGTGATGTCTCCCACATCTTGCCAGGATAAATTTTGTCTTCTTGGTGCAAGCCAATAGACACACAGACGATGTTTGGCGAACTTTCCTTTGAGAAGTGTCTCAGAATCAAGACTTAAATTTGGACGTTGGTTATCTTGCTCTGCTAAGCAGTGTGACAATCAAAAGTGGTGTTGTAGTTGGTGCTTTCTTGGTGCATGTTATCTGTACAGCTTTACCTGCAATTGATGACAGACTCACCAGAAAGTAGTTTGTAATTTGTTTGACAGCTGATGGGGCTTGTTCCTCCCGTATACAACTGTTTCCAATCACAATGCAAATGGTATGAGGCTCAAAACAACTTTGCTGCATAGCACTCGTCAAAGCCAAGAACATCATCAATAACAGACGTCACTCTCCGCATTTGTGTTCATATGTGTTGTGTGTGCGTTATTACATTTTATGTTATAGTCTTAAGAAATTAGAATTCCAGCATTTCAAGAATTGAGTTCATTTGAGAGTTGAACATTTAATCAAACATTATTATACCTACTTATAATCTTGAGAAAATTATAGTCCTGTTCACAGCATTCTTGCCATTGAACTGGTTGTAACTGATTATTTATTGCAGCTGCCCAGATAACACACATTCCTCCGTTTTTGGGTTTCCACCTTCTGTTCCCGTCTTGCAAAGTAGTTGTACGGTGCTAGTGGCCTTACAGTACGTGCTACAATCACATATTTTGTGCTAAGCTGTGTATTTACTCAGAAGCAAATATACTATTTTGGGACCAACTAATCTGTGTCACTTCTTTAAGAGCTAGAGTAAGAAAAAAAAATTTAAAAGGAGGGCAAACAGGTGTGCTGTAGTGCAGACTGTACACGTTCCTAGACATCAGGGTCACGAAATAACACTACATGTCAGTATCAGTGGCTGCATCAACATGGCACCAAAATTAACAAATAAGAAAATGCGTTGATCTTAAGATGCGATTAATCAGATATAAGCATTGGTGTAACAGCAGATGATTGTGCCGCTTGTAGAAGGAGGAAACACAGGCCAGCAAAGCGACAACCCACTATGGATATAGCGAGCATGGGTACTAGCTTCATTTCACAAAGGGTACAGTGCAACAAATAACTCATCTGTGATACTGTGGCGATCTTTGAGGTCCTGCACAAGACAGTCCTCTCATGAAGGCGTCGAGGGTACCGAAAATGAGTAGACCGGAGAGTCCAAGGTACATTCCCAGAGAACCGCTTATGACTCTTAAAAAGGATCCCATCTGGAATAGTTGATTACAGTGTTTTGCTGGTTTGTCCAGCGCTCTTTCCAAGAATTGGGTGTACCATCTACTCATGTGCATGCTCCTGGATAATATCCACATAATAAAAGGAAAAGCAGTTCCCAAGGTAATAGGAAAATTATTCACTCTAGTTTCATTAATGAAATTTGCATTTTTTTTTTTTTTTTCCCCACGAGTCCAATTTGTCAAAAAAGAAAAAAAAAATTCAAAGATTTCACCCAATGCATTTCCAATGGCGTATCTCGCATGAAATCGGTCGTTTCTCTGTGTTTCAGGTGGAAGACACATCACCACGCCTAGCGCATCACGCGAGGCAAACCGAAACCTGCTTACGCTTCACTGGATTTAGCCGTGCCGGAGGTTTGCCTAACGCCGATGTGAGACGCCGCCTAGGTGTGGTGTTGTGAACTTGCAGACGACCGATTTTGCGCGAGATACGACATTGGAAATACATTTGGTGAAATCTTTGACTTTTATTTTTATTTTGACAACTTAGACCCATGGCAAGAAAGAGAAAGAGAGAGAGCAATAAAACTTCAGGCAAAATGCTGTCGATCGGCAAAATTTGAGGCATCGTCTGCTATTTTTTCGGCGCTGTCGAGATATGACACACTTATGCGCCGCGCCCTGCGTATGTATGTATACGTGTGTGTGCGTGAGGATACGAAGGAAGGAAGGAACGAATACGGAAAAGTAACAGGTGACTGTCGCATTTGCCAAAGTAACTGTAAAAGGGGAAGTTTAGCTGAGTTTTCCAGACAGTGGCGTACCCTTCTGACTTCTGCAACATCAGAATTGCGTGGAAATTTTAATTTTTGTAAGAACGATACGCCACACGTCTTGTTGACAATTTCTCTCCCGCCTGCAACGTCTTTGAAGGATTAACATCCATCGAAGCCATAGCAAGGCACCAGAATATACACAGAGCTGCAACAGAGCAAAAGATTGCTCTAGCAACACTGAGCAGACGTTGTATCCCACGTGTCTTGCTCACGTGGTACGCGAAGAACCCCACTCGCATGTCGGCACGTTTCACCCTTGGAGATTCTATTTACCAATATGCTGTAGAACAACTTACAAATTTATGCATTCTTATTACTTCTAAGTAGTGTTATAACCTATAACCTGTACCGGTGATCATACCGGCTATGTATCGTACCGTGTACTGCGGCGATCGGCTCCGTTTCCGAACTTCGTCACTATTAACGTAGACAATGACTTTCGCCAAGGCTCTAGAAAAGTGTATCGATATATTATTGGAACGTTTTAAAGCACTTACCAGGACTTCCACTCACCTTTCACTTTCTGTGCTGCCGCTAACATGTCGCTGAAATTGACAACGTAAGTGCCATTACGCAAAGAAACAACAGTGTTATCGTGGATCCTTGTTTTAGCGCTTTCGTGGTATAGTGAAGATTTTTCATCAAACTCCCTGAATTTCGGCGTCTTCGCTTAAAAAAACAAAACTATTATTTACGGGGCCACGTGATTATGACGCAACTTGCATTAAAATTGCTCGTGACACCAGATGTCAGCTCCACTGCTTCAGCTATCGCCATGACGACGAAAACACGTGACATCCGTCGTCTGCTTTCTCTACTAGTATTTTGTTAAATTTCTCGAAAACTATTGCGCTCCTGCCGGTGGACTTTCGATGCGGTTTTACATTAGTACTAACGACGACAACATCCGGTACATCAGCAAGTATGGAAGTCTGCTATTGGACGAAAAGCAGCGAATCGAGGCAATAGAAGCAGACGACGGAGCGCCGGGTTTCATTCCAAATATAGTGTGAGCACTCGCCCGCAAGAAAGGCGAGCGCTGTGATCGCGCCGCAAGCCAATCACAAGAGCCGCATTTCGCGCCTTTTCCTGTTGACGTCACCCATGACGTTTTTTTTGTGTAAGAAAGGAGGGAGGCTATAAAAACACGTGACATCCGTCGTCTGCTTTTTCTACTATTTTATTAAATTTCTCGAAAACTATTGCGCTCCTGCCGATGGGCTTTCGATGCGGTCTTATATTAGTACTAACAATTCTTGTTTCACTAAAGTTTCGGAATCGAATTTTCTGTACGAGACCGTCCCTACGTGACACGACACATTTGACTTGGAGCTTGCAATAGTATACCTACCTTTGTCCAACTCCTGTGCGTGGTTACTTTATCGTACGACGCTTGTCTGAAGGGTAGACAGAACTATAAGGCAATTCAGAATTTGACTTCGTTTCTACACTTACAAACATGGCTTTAGGCATGGACACTTGACTTTCCCCTTGAGAAAGTTCTCCAGGGCGACCTCGCTGCAGTTTCCTTCCAAATAACAAACAGCGGGGAGTTCGAACTGGCAATGAACGAATCATGTATGGCCGCTCACCGTTTGCCGTCATATTCTCTTTCGCTTGGGCACATAGCTTATATACCGTGGTGTTCAATGTGCGAATTTTGTCACTCATGCAACCGCATCTTGCAGCGACGTACAGTTGGGCACACAGCGCTGCGCAAGTCTGAAGGGAATTAAAAAAAAAAAAAAACATGTCTGGTCGAACACTTTTCATAGCAGACGAGACAATGATGGCCACAAAAACATGGAAGAAACCGTATCAATCTGAAAGTAGCAAGTAGTATTATCAGCATATCAATGTATAGGAGTGCATTATTAAACCAATAATCGCGATTAATCAATGCAAGTCAATTAATATACGGTGAACGCAGAACCCTGTCGTCTCTTTCACTAAGCTTTTAGTGCAGCGACTCCTAGTCAGGTTTCTGCGAGTGTCGTATCAGCGAACAGATATAACGTGTTACATTTCAGCGCCAGGGATACATTTCTAGTGAATGTGGGCTTCGATTTCAGTATGCTGCATGTATACGTTAAAGCGTTGAAATAAAAGTGCAATATTTTAGTGTCAACGCACACTGGGTACCTATTTCCTTGATCCTTCACGTCATCATCGTACTGATTCATCACCCAGCTGTTTCGAGTGAAGCTTCAACAATTGCATTTTCAGCTCTGCGCAAATCTCACTGCATACGTCACACATATTCTACGTCCAGCCAGTTTTGGTGAGTGTCCGTTATATTCTTGCACACAAGGCGTGTAGTATTTTTATCTGTCGTGAGTAATATTCGGGACAGAGAAGCGCATATCACCGTGGGACTTTCGGGTGACGTATCATGGTTCTTATCGATACAGGAGCAACAGCCTTCTTTACTGCATTATCAGACACGGCACGTGCTTCTGTGGACCACACACATCACCCTGCGTCTCGATTCTGGTGACGTCATTGCCACGTCTACCGCTGTCACAGTCTGGCTGCGTTTCGTTTCACA
>JARGYV010085664.1:0-10702 GCA_029532675.1 Ornithodoros moubata
ACGTCTCCCACGGTGACCCAACCACAGTGTGGGAGCGGGCTACTGCGGCAGAAGAACTACCGGGCGATGGGGGCGCCAAGTTCCCGACGCCGGGAGCATCTTTCAGATTTTGGGGGTCTCATATGTCGACATCGCGTATATCCTGCATCCTATGGCTGTTAGAAATTGACCTGACCTTCTATTCTACATGTTCTTATACCATGCTCTTGCATCGAGCTAGTGAACGATACTAATCCCACTGCTCCCAGGCGGCTAGTTGCTTGAAACTTCGGAATTTTCAGGAAAAATAATTGTAAACGATAAGCCTCAGAAAATTGCATGACGCCTGCCCCATATACTTTTCCACGTGTACAAAAGTATTTGAATTTCTAGAGCGAAAAGGAACGCTGTTTTTGCTAGAATGCCTTTATAATCACGCTCAACTCAGCCACTCCTGAACATGCACAGTCATGCTCATTACTGTCAAAGAACATAAGCACGAGTTCGCAAACAAAGAACCCTGTGGGTAGCGTGTGAACATGAGCGCAAAAATAAAAGGCTGAACTGAGAATCAGTGATCAATCATGCAGAGTTTCGGTATATACCCAATCCTTCTGTTTGTTGCATATGACAGATATTGAAAATGGTGTGGCAGAAGAAACTATACCAGAGGGTTTACAGGCCTCTAGGAGCGACTTGCATTGTATTTGCAAAATTTGAGCTCGGAAACCTTCGCGTACTCGGTATTGTTTCGAGCCCACCTTAAAATAGTTGCCGCATGCCCACACGATTATTTTATAACGTCTTCCACAAGCCCTGCTACGAGAACTGTGGCTACTAGCCAATCACCAAAAAGAAAGGCCCACACAAAACCTATCATCGGATTAAGGCGCCATGTGACCTGTGTACCTTGCCGCTGGCTTAGCGAACTAGAAGGGAACCCGGAGAACGGGACTAGCTGGAGCGACTAAATAAGCCTCCCTCCAGACTAGCGTCAGTGACGCACAATATGTGAGGGAACAGTAAGGTCGCTTTTTCTTCCCTCTCTTACTTGTGTTACCATATCTGATAACGTGCCAGAATCTGATAACAGAATCTGATAACATGCTCGAACTCGACTCGAAAAAAAAATGTGCACTATTCGAACCCAGCTCGGGCTCGAACATTTTAACTACTCGCACAGGCATAATTTGTACCTACACATGGTAGAGTCCCTGGGAAAAAAATTACCAAAAGGAAAAAAAAAAAAAAAAAAANGAAAAAAAAAAAAAAAAAACTGCACGCTATACTAACTATAACAATAAATCTCGGGCTATCAACATCACGTGGTTCAACGAATGAGCATTCAGAATCACAATAAACCCTCGTCTTTGAGCCTGTTTGCGCTTAAGCTCTTGGATGTATTACTCACCGCAATATTTGCAGCTTGCAGACCTCATGTTGAACTGTGGCGTCAAAACTCAACATGGGCACATACATGCTGCACATTCAACCAAATTCTGATCTACCGAGACAAAGGTAAAACGCAGACGATAAGAGTGTGTTACGCATGTATCGGGGATTTGTTCCTATCATCCTTCATAACCGGCTGGCCTACGCCTTATCTCTTATTCCTACTGCCGCGAGGCTCATCAGATAACCGCCGCAGCCAGACATTCGACGGCAAGCTGATAAGCCCCGCTCTATAACTACTACGTTAGGATCATTCTAACTCATTCGGTGATGCGATAAACAACAGCCAGTGGCGTACGCAGGATTGGGCCCATCAGGCCCCTTCCTCCATCAGTCTCCAAAAGAGCATTCAAGCACTTTCAAGAGCAAATAGGCGCAAAAATATTTGTCTCATGCTTGTATCAAAGTTTGACCACTAAGATTAGGCACTTTTATTGTCTGAACACGAAAAATCTGTAGATTTGAAATATGAGTGGGCAAATAGGAAGAGGGAAAGGCAAATGGGCATGGGTGAGCCTATGGACACCGGACAGGGAGGTGAGTGAGCACAAGAATGTGGATCACCAGACTGCCAACCTCTGCTCAAGAGCTAAGAAAAAAATGTAGCCTCAAGCTGCCTTGCGACGTGAATTAAGGAGTAGATTCCGGACTTTTCATTAAGCATGGTGATCATTACTGGAAGAAGTTACCCACACTGCAGCTTCACAGCTGGTAAGAACTTGATCTATGCAGATGGCCCTTTTATTAAATATGACTGCTCTTTGGTTTAAGGCAACAGCTATCTTTCTGCATTCCTCTGAAGCCACATTCAAAGCTCTTGTGGTACTAATTGTTACACTAAACTACCACTTACAACAGATCCTTTTTTGCTCCCGTTAACATTATGAAAGTTTACTGTTGGTTCAAAGAAAAACAAGGAAATGGTGTAGGATGTTGTGTACGAGAGGAACCCAGAACAGTGGAGGTTACCGGGCTCGAGGTCGACCAGGATGCGAAAGACCCAGCAAGGCAATGTACAATTATGAGACTTGAAAGGAAACAGTCTGCTGAAAAAGCTACTTCAGACGTGCAAGTCATGCAACAGGACAGTCCAACCATCTTATATATACACACATAGACTATATGAAACGATTATGTAAAGCATAACTGCAAAATTTTATTAGACATATCCCTAACACCTGCATTATTCAATATATTACGTTGCCCTCGGCGTGTGCTTAACCCCATGGAGGCTCCTGCAGTGCCAGTTTTTAATGCATAACACAGCATTTCCCAAAACACATATCACTCCGTACAAAGCTGAACCTGGCGATTACCCGTTACAATTCCTTCTTGAACCACAAAATAAAAGTCACCGAAACTGCGAAGATTCGAATCACCAGTTCCACGGTCGCCTCCAAACTCGCGAGTGATGCATGAAGACTGAAAATTAAAAGTACCGGCCACCAGCAGACAAACGGGTGAAACACAAAATATGCACAATGTCTGGATCCTGATACTATTTTTTTTTTTTGTGCTCGCACTGCAAGGCAACTGCGTCGAGGTGCGGCACACAGAAGCGGAGAGACCGAGACAGGACAGTGGGAGGCAAGGGGTTCAGGGATACAAAGGGGACCACTGCTGATGGGTATCTGTGAGATACAGATGAAACGCTAAACAGCAAATAGATTCGAACCTGCCACCTTTGACAAGCGCAAAGGAGTGAGCGCTCACCCACCTGGCCTTGCCACCGGTGGATACTCACATATTACAATAAGGGAAGACTGGTCCCGCTGCATCTCCTGCAGTCACAGGCGAAGCATTATTGAGTTGAAAGTGCTGTTAACTGTGGTATTATGTGATGCTTTCCAAGGCCTTTCGACTGATGGTGTTTTGGATGATTTCACTTGGTGCAACAAGTAAATGAAAAAGGGTGACCCATGACACTGTCTCAATCCACCAACAGGGCTGAGAGTCGAGAGTGCAGACAGAAAGCAGTTCGTGACAGTCGTCTGCACAACGCAAAGCAATGAACATCAGTGCACCTATTCAGCATGTCCTCCAAGGGCTACCCAAAATCTTTCTTCTCACACACAACTGTTACTTCACTTTGAGGAGCTCAAACAAATTTGGGTTGGCTCCTTCCATCTCAAGTCTGACAACCTGTCACGTGACATATCTGAAATAATGATGAAAGGAATATATATTGGAGTCGCTGTGAAAACAAGTAAAACGAATCTTCTCGTTTGACTGGGCATTTTGTGGTTTGTGAGTTAGGAGAGGAGGAAGAAGTCCCAAACAGGCCTCTTCTCTGCAACACCTTTTTGCACACTTTGACAGTGCACAAACATTCTGGCACACACGAATCTTGGTGAGCGTCTATCTTAGGTTATGCGCAGTCAACTGCCGTCCAATATGTTATCCTCAAAATTACTTTTAATCGCACCAACACTGGGGTGTGCCTGTCATTGGTTGTGCCTCTAGAATATATTTATTATTGCAGCTATTCTATGGTGATGCCACTGTTATTGCCTATTTGCTGCATTTAATGTTCATTACTATGGGTAAAATGTAGGCCATAAAACCTTGCACACTCTAAAGCAGTGACCGTCGCAATCGGGTGATGTACAGATTTGTCGAAACTTTGTGCTGAAAATTTGTAATGTATGCCGATTTACAGGAAGGAGTGTCCTCAGTTTGCATGGCAGCTGTCTCTGACAGTGCTTTACTATCTTCGAAATAAGGAACAGACGCCTTGCATGGCTCACCTTTCAAGCAAGGGTTCAACTGTGCAATGAAGCTATTCAAGAAACGTGGTCTGCACGATTGATTCGTTAGGCAAAGGCACAAATCAGCCTTCAGAAAGCAAAGCACTGGACAGGGGACAAGTGTGTCTCAGACATAACAGTGCCACTGCAGAGCACAACACTGCCAGTGCCTATATGCATTGTGAAAGGAAAAAATTCAAAGTGGCTACACTAACAGAATTTCAATTTTTATGCTGCCTATAGCACGCTATAAACATACGGCTTCCCAGGCTCTAAAAAGAGAGAAACCTTCTCGTGCCATCGATGGCTTTTTTCTTATCAGTTCAAAACGAGAGATGACATATGTGGACTGTATAGGAAGGAGTGAATGAAAATAACCAAGAGACAAAGGCACAGCAACGTATCATTCCACAAGACTGTGCCCTTGTCTACTTGCTCCAGGTTATTTCTTGCCTATGGTTACTGTAAATGATTGCAGAAGAGCCTCATTAGCAGGTGTTAAAAATTTTTTTAGTCCCAGTGCATGCATTACACATCATTCCTAACATCCGTATCAGAACATTGATTCCTATGTGAAGCGCCCTAGTTCACAGTCGATGCTGTTGCAGCAAGTAAAACGCAGTCATCTATTATGGTGAGACGCCATCAGATGTATATTAACTTTCAACAATGTGCTGTACCACATCACTACTACATGCACACGCGTCTGCCCGGTCCCATCAAGAGAGCGCCACCTCACGTGGGAGCAGTCTTCTGGAAGTACGGGCCACAGTGCAACGCATTACTTTCTTCGTGTACGGTACCTGTTCTCTTCTGCCCCCAGAACCCCAAAAATTTCCGACTACTACACTAGGGTGCCTCTACTACACCAACCATGGCGGGCCTGATCGTGCGGTCCTTGAGTTTGTAACCAATTTTAGATACGACGGCCACGGTACCCGGCGGTTTGCTCGCATCTTTGTGCACAAAGACTGCCTGATGGTCGTTGGGGTTGAACTTCTCTCCCAGGGGATTCACCTGTACAAGTCCGTGGCGGCGGAAGATGGACTGCAACTGTGCCTGCGTCATCTCTAGCCCCTTGTAGAGGTTCTCTAAGTGAGGATTGTCCGGCTTCACTGCATCCCGTGGGACGCTCTCCAGTGCCGAACCTAGCACGTCCGCTACTTCAAGCATGTCCTTACAGAACTTCTGAATGCCGAAGACTCGCGCTTCCTCCACCTGCTTTAGCATCCGCATCCGCAAATTTTCATTCTCTGCCAGGGAACGTTTGTACTTGTCCTGCGTCAGAAAAAATTACACACCATTAGCTGTTTGCCTCTCTCTGCAGGTCGAGCCGAGTGACAGTGAGGCAAGCAATGTTAGAGACGCCACTTGATGCACTGCTCCACTAGAACAGGAGTGTACAAACAGATACAGTGACTGATATGCTAACATATGATGGGCAATGATAAGTACTTCTGGATTAGGTCACACATCAATCCAAGGACATCAATCAGCACCTGCAAAGTTACACAATTCACAGTATTTGGCAGCTCCAAAATGGGTAGCAGTATGTGGACTAACGACGAAAGAAACAATACACATTACAAGCCCAGTAATAAAATAATCATGAATTTGGTGTCCGGTCTCTCAAAACTGTCATTTCAACTAACAGGTATACTAGGAGATCAGTCGGGGGAGCATACACTAGCATAATCGGAAGCTCTTCTAGACTTTTTTTTGCAGGACAGGAATCCCATCGCCTTTGTCAGGAACAACAGTGTCCCTTTATCTGTGTGATGAAACTGCAGCCGCCTGCGACCACTCTATCAAAATACAGTCAAACCTTGACTTATGAACATCCTTCGTTTATCGAAAGACCGCTCACAAACCAAGAGATTCGCAAGTCATGGTCCTAAATAAAACCAACAGCAATCTATTGGAATACGTTTTACTGTTCAAAACACTATGTAATGTTTTGTGCTTTGCACTAGGTCTTTTTTTTTTTTTCACCCAGTTTGTCCTGTTTAGAGGAAATCTCATATTTGACAATGCTGACTTAGCAATCCATAGTCCCTCTCATACTATTTCTTATGTGTTTGTCTTAGTCTGACTACTGCTAAATACCTAATGACTTTGTCACCGAGTATTAGCGCTGACGGCTTCCTCCTGGAACCACAAGATGTTTCCATCTCGAGGTCATGGTCTAAACTGACAACCATATCCTGGTTCTCCAATGATCCCTCCAGGTAAATTTTGAATTGCCTTTGTGTAATATATAGTGGCTGTGGGACACTGCATGTTTGACCTTCTGTTGACCTGTCCCCAGGACACCTGCGCTAGTGTTGTTCCTAAATCAAGGTAAAAAGCACTGAGTACTCAAGATCCCTTTCCTAACAATTTGTCCATAGTTTGTATATTGAGGATTCATAAAATGAGGGCGAAATATACAGGAAGTTTCGTTCCTTGTGGCGGCGTTCATATCCAGAGACTTGATACATCTAGAGCTCATAAAATGAGGTTTGATTGTGAAACAGAGAACATCTCAAAGACATGAAATGGAAGATTTGCCGTCACAAACTGAAGAATGAGCCCCTTGAGTCTGTGAGGCCAGTCTTCTAGTTCAAGATCCTTGAAATCTTGATCTTGACAAAAGGAGGACATCAACCCACTACGCTCAGAGCTGGGAAAAATGTAGTCTTTGTATGTCGTTAGCCACATCCAGACCGGGTGGCTGTGGTGATCTCGTCTATGTGGTTTATCCCCATGTATGTGCATACTCTTTCATCTTCTCTACTCACATCAAGAGGACAGTTTTTGTTTCCGCACTGTTTGTCTATCGCCTCTGTTACTGAGCCCCTCATAAGCAATTAATCAATATCACCCAAAGAGGAAGGGAGCTGAACAGAGGAAGACTGCTACCAGCTCAAAAACATTTTTTGTTAGTCAAGGACATCAGAAAAAGCTAGGCCGGTGCGAGCACTCACAATTTTGAGCTCATGCTCAAGCCTTTCTCATACTCGGCTTGAACTCAGCACGTATCTGTGCTTGGAAACTTTCAAGTACTCGGTACTGTTCTGACCTCACCTTAATATATTGCCGCATGCCAGCAGGTCTATTTTATAATTTCTTCCACAGGCCTTCTACGACAACAGTGGCCACTGGCCAGTTGTCGAAAAGAAAGGCCTGCACAAACCTTATCATCAGATGTATCTGGTTTGGACTCGGACCTGGTTGTGCTAGACGAAAGCATCATGTTACCTGTGCTGGCGAGCGGTGCTAGGGCCCCTAAAAGAGCCTTGCTTCAGTCACTAAGGCACAACATACTTTGCTGATATGTGGCACTCTTCCTGTTCATGGCACAATTGCTTGTGCTTGTGTGTATTAGTTATGGTACCATATTTGATAACATGCGATATACTCGACCCGAACTCGGCTCAGGCTTGAAAACTTCACTACTTGCAGGGGCCTAGAAAAAGCCTGTACACACATTTAGGATGAGCAAGATCAACATATGCTTGAACTGCTTACAAAGTTGGTGTAAAACACATAATGAGCAATATGGTGCACTGGACCGCTCAGTACTAAGGGAACACCAACACCACAGGAAAGCAAGAGCTACATGTGTAGTGCTCCTGCACCACGATGGCCACCACATATAACGTAAGCCAGCAAAGAAAAATCCAAAAATCTAGTGCAGAATCAACCTGTTCTGTACCAGATGTTTGGATTTCTCTCAGATTGAATTTCTACAGATTTTTGAAGCAATACACCTCAGGTTGGAAGCCGCAGATATTTAACACAGAGGCGTCTAGACTGCTCTAACTTGTATTCATGCATTTCCGGGGTACACGTAAGAACAGTGTATCATCTACTGAAGGGACATGTCCACAGACACAAATGTACAGCATACCTTATCTATGTACATGTTATACTCACATCTATAGTTTTGACCGTTTCTAAAAGCTTGCGGTTTTCTTCCTGACAAGTCGCAAGTGCCTGGTCAACTACCACATTCTCCTCCTTGGGCTCAGCTACTGGTTCTTCATTAGCGGGTGGTGGAGCAGATGCAACACCAAACCTGTAAGAAGGTTCTATTAAAATCTTGCTGAATGTCACATCCAGAAACTTGGAAGAAATTTGTAATCAATATTGGACACGACACAAGAAGGCATACTATGCACCAGACACATGGATACCCAGAAGATATAGGTTGGAGCTCTGCTACTCCCTACTTCTTTCCGCATGACTTTCTTTATTCATAATTAAAGTGGCTGTCATTTCCCTTAAAGACGACTCGGGAGAAGTGACGTAACGATGTACATAGCCTTTACAGAGTTCTGCTGTCGTCTTTTGCAAATGTGTGAATCACGCTAGTGCCAGAACAACTATTTTTCACGTTTACATTTGTACAATCTTATGTGCTTGGATACTTTTCTTGCACAATTTTGAGGCAAGTGAAAACCTAAAAAATTCAAAAGGGATTACACAACCACATGGTGCAATGGCAGTGCAAAAATGGTACCCACACCATAATTGTAATCATTATTCCGTTTTTATCTCTCACTTAATGGGTGCAAGAAGACAGCTCTCATGAAAACACCACTCTCCATTCACAAAACGATTTTACCGCTGAGCAGTGAAAGTCTAACTTTCAACCCAAGCAAGATGCGACAAGATAACATCTGCGAAAAATTAGACCCAAATTGTGTACAACCACGCGTATACAGCTACAAATATGGTCAAAAATTGGCTTTTTATGAGGTGCTTCAGTTTCAACAGCTTAAGAAATTATTTTCGAGACCACCTAACTTGATTGCTACTATGGATTAATCTCTGCTTGGCCAGAAAGAGGAAGAGAGCTGCCTGAAATTTATGCTAGGAAAGCAGTCAAGACTGAACCCACTCGGTCTAGAAACGGTTACGATGTCGATATGACGTAATAAGGATGTAACGCTGACTCGGAGCGTTTTTTAACTCGTATGTGAGAGTTCACTGCGCGATGATCCCATTACAACTGTGACAAGCATAAGTTTCGTACTACTTCACAAGCTTGCGCCATCACTTCGCGTCTAGAAGACCCCGATAGACCCCAACGCCGGGAAGCTGTAAAAGCCACGCCGGGAAGCTATAAAAGCCACGCCGGTTGTATAGCATGACCGGAGTACATCTAAACTGGAACAAACTACATAGCTAGAAGCCACTGTGTACGTTTGCGATCAAAGAGGTGAACACTTTTTTGCAACTGCATGGTGCAGGGCCCGGGTTACGAAGAGTTCGCGCACAGGAGCACGTTTCGCTCGGTGCTATAAGGTCAACCATTACGTCAGCAACAATCTTGTCATTCCCACTACATGGTATACCTTGCTTTGCATGCTGTATACTTGCCTGATAGACGACGTCGTCAAGGCTGATGTTCTTGACTTGGTAACGCCACGAGACCCGTGCCGAAATATCAAACGTAACGCAGACGAACACATGGCCACAATCGGCGCCATTGCTTTTATCTTCCTTTACTGAAGGCCGCTCTGCTTCATGCTCTGGCTTGACTGGATTCGATTGGCTTAATCACGCATACCCAGCACCCTACCGGTGGAGTTGTCATACCGAAACCGAAACTAAATGTTCACAGGATAACGAACGTTGCCGGGTAGAAAGTGAACAGACATGCCAACTTTTGACATGTAACATCTGCGATAAATACACAAGTCTAAGAAAGAAGAAGAAGGCTTTTTTATTTCCGATGAAATAAGGGGAGGGTAAGAAAAAAGTTACATTGTAACTTTACATTGTAAGGAAAGAAGACGAACATAACATCGAATATCTCAAATGGATAGTATCGGTGTCGTTTTCGTCCCATTGCTTTGAGCTTTCCGTGTGTGTCGTTTTATTTATTTGTTTGTTTATTGCTGATGCAGAACGTTAATTGTAGCAGCACCGAGAAAAGAAACTGCATTTACGCTTTACGTAACGCTGTGCATGTTTATGCAGGTTTGTCATAAGTCTGAACATAGTTTCTGAAACTTCTTTGTATTCGGCACGACACTTCTCTGTCCTTTCAATGGTCTTTGTCATGGTATACATTCGCCAATTTCTGCTTAAGATTTAGCCGCACTTTTAGAAAAAAACGAAAAGAAGAAAGGAAGTTTTTGGGGATTGAATTTAGGATATTCGTTTTTTTAGATGCCATCTACTTAAAGAACGTGTCTGAAGAATTTCACATCTTACGGTTTAACCCCTCATTTACGTATACAGAGATATCGGAAGTGGTACTGTCTGTAGCTTTCACTTTCGGTTTTGAACGTCAAGTTGTTAGTGCTACCGCTAGTGGTTTGTACACATATACATATTCTTGGAATGATCCATCCTATCCCTTCAGTTGATGTGTACCCTTACCGTGGCTTCAGTGTGTATGAAACAAATACGGCAAACAGTGTGTCCTTCATTTGAATTAAGAGGTTATCATATATGAAGACGACGATACTTGCCTTGGCTTATACAATCCGGAGTAAATACTTGCCCGCAAGCAGCTTCGTTTTCTTTTT
>JARGYV010085665.1:0-16635 GCA_029532675.1 Ornithodoros moubata
GGTTTTAACACCGGCGTGATTCTGCTGCACCTTCAACGACTGAGGGATCGTGGATGGATGCAGATGTGGCGCCTCATAGCGGAGAAAGAACTCATCAGCATGTGGTTCACATCCTTGGCGGACCAGGTGATGTTTTCATTTGTAATGTTGATAATATTTCTCTGTCTAACGTTCCTAAAAAAATAGTGAAAATAATTCTGTTTATACAACTAGACAACCAATTTTGTGCACCTCCATAAGCAGAGGGTATTTTGTTCCACAAAGATTAAGGTGATATTAATTAAATAGATGCTGATGGCATAACACACTTTCATACACCTTGTGTGGGGTGCTAAGGGTCAAACATGGTCATTTTGACTAATCTATGCGCAAAAAATACAGGACATTTTTAATGCCATACTGAAGCAACACACAGAGCTTCTGTACCACCTGCCCTGCCAGTGGAATGTCCAGCTCGGAGACAACACCCTGAGCGAGGTGGGCCCCCTCTCTAGTTCCTTCCTGTAGAGATGAAGGTCCCCAATTTCAGGTGTGCTACACAGAAGTGCAGGACCTTAAAATTATTCACTGGAACTCGCCCAAGAAGCTCAAGGTGAAGAACAAGCATGTCAAATTCTTCCGGAACCTCTACCTGACCTTTCTGGAGTACGACGGCAACCTGCTGCGGAGGGAACTTATTGGCTGCAACGGCACCACCACTTCGCACCTGCAGGACGCAGTCAGTATAAATTCACATTCTAATGGGAAGTAAGGGAGCAACTGCTTTTGTTCTGTTGGCAGTTGAACCTGATTGACGAAGACGACCCTTGCTATGATTTTCGGAGGGCGAGGGTAGTGCAGCACAGGACGCACCTGTACTACATTGAGTATGACTATGAGCCTGTAAGTGGCACTAATTGAATGAAAAACTGTACTCATGTCTTTGGTCAGTCCCCAGAAGGAAACGACGTGACTCTCGTGGCCCAGCTCTCCATGGACCGGCTCCAGATGGTGGAATCTCTCTGCAAGAACTGGGAAGGTAATCTACATCTGCTCCCGAAGAGGGCATACTTTACTGGGCCCTCTTCTAGGTCCCATCAGTCTTGCACTGTACATGTCAGACTCGGAAGTCCAGCAGTTTCTCAGCTACACCCTGAGCTCGGAGATTTTGCAGAGCCGCAAGAATGTTGGGTACCACATCGTCTACAAAGATGGGGTATGCAAGTCTAATTTTTTCCTGTCCCGTGTTGTCTCATCCCGTTTGGCTTCATTTCAGACGTTTTACCCGGTGAATCTGCTTCGGAATGTGGCCTTGCAGCAGGTAAACACCCCGTTTGTCTTTCTTACGGACATTGACTTCCTGCCGATGCAAGGCCTGTACGATTACCTCAAGCGCTCGGTCCTCGGAATGGAGTCTTCCAGGAAGGTTGGTCCAGGGAATAGCATTGTACCGTACTGTATTACTGTCCACCTTTCAGGCTCTCGTCGTCCCAGCCTTTGAGACGCAAAGGTACCGCCTGAGCTTTCCAAAGTCCAAGGCGGAGCTTCTTTCCATGCTGGACATGGGGACATTGTTTACGTTCAGGTACACTCATTTCCAGATACGGGCAAGTGCTCTCAAATGGTGCCCCACAAGCAGGTTGACCTCAAGCTTTTATGTATCGCAAGAAGCCCACTTTTCAGTCACTCTTAGAGACTGGTTTCTCAGAAAACAGCATGCAAATCATGAAGCTCAATATGTGGACATCGACACAAATTGACACAAAAATACACTTTTACCTGGACTAGACTCCTGGACCCACATTTTATGGGTGTCTGGGCTTTAGAAAGCAACCTAAACTTTTTGTTAGCAGCTGCCAATGCATCTCCGTCTGGAATTTGGAGTCAGGTCCCTCTGAATCTGAGCATAGAGAAGGATAATGAAAGCTTTATGTCTGTCTCTGTTTGAAAATGGGACTTGTCTGGAAGGGAATTATATGCCCCATGTCAGCAACATCTGCACGCTATTCTGTCATGCACTGCCTTTATTGAGGCACATTCGAACATGGCATCAGTGCTAAAAACAGTCTGTGTATGTAATTCTCGTTTGATTTGCTCATTAATTGTTGGTATCCCGATATTGCCCTGAAACGATGGAATTTCTCGGACGTGCAGGTATCACGTCTGGCAGAAAGGTCACGCCCCCACAAACTTTGCCAAGTGGCGGACAGCCACCACACCTTATATGGTCAACTGGGAGCCTAACTTTGAGCCTTACATCGTGGTCAAGCGAGACGTTCCGGAATACGACAAGAGGTTTGTGGGTTTCGGCTGGAACAAGGTAAGCAAATCCTTCCATTGTTGACAGAGAGACTGGCCAAGATCTGTGTCTGAAAGATAGTTTCCCATTGTTGAGAGCCTTTCGTTTTGTTGTGAACAAGACAAAAGCATCGAAGGGAGCCACAGGTGTTGTCTAGTATCGTGATGGGTACAGAGTACAGTAATTGTGACAAAATATCATGCAGTACTGTGTTTGTAAAACTCAGCTTCGTGACAGTCACTGCTGTGGAGTTCAGAGCTAAGCCATGGCTGGCCATGGCGTGGCCATGCCATGCGTGGCCATGCGTGGCCTCATGGGGAAACCACCGGTAGCCGAAGCCTTTTGAAACCTAGCACACTGAAATCGCGTTAACTCGAACCCCAAGGGACCTGCATAAATGTTCGAATTATCTGAAGGCGACCCAATGAAAATAAAAGACAATCAAATAGAAAAACGTACACATCACAAGAAACCTTTATTTAGCGAAGAATTGTGTGATTGTTGCTTGTATTGCGTGGTACTTGTGCAGCAACAACATATTTCAGCAAATGCGATAAATGTTCTGCTGCACATGCACTGTCCGGCATAGAAAAAAAAAAAAAAAATCCTCCAACAAGGCCAGGGCTTCAGCAGCCTTCCACACTGTTTGACACTGAGGAGCTTGGTCATGCTCTCATCGTTCTAGTCATCCAATACTTGTTCATCGTCAGCCACAACCGCATTTCGCGAAATTTCGTCGTCAGTTAGTTCTGCAGAGATGGCAAGGGCATCGTAAACTGCGACATAGTCGCCCAGCTGCACATTTGCTGGCAAGACGCACCTGAAGCGTTCGTCGTCATTTTCACGTGGGTTTGCGCACGGTTCTTTTTGCGCACCATTCCGCTCGAGCGCACGTGGCTCAGCGTCCGTGGAACTCCAACGTTTGCCATAACTCGTTTCAGTTAACCAGTTGTAACCTCAATTGCATCTGAACTAACGAGTCTGACACCATAGACTTGTACGAGCTATCCAAATTTCCAAATTAAAGGTGGTTGAATTAACACGAGTTTACTGTATTATAATAGAAAAAAAAAAAGATATTCAAGCATTTTAAGGTGGTTATTCATTAAGTGTAAATTTTCCATCGAGGCGTTATGCTTCATGTCCAAAGAGGTGTTAGCACTTATTTGTTGGTGTTGAATGTTCAGCTTACTGTGACAATACTAAACACCACCCAAAGGTTGTTAGGAAGCATTCATATCAGTGGTACTTGAACTTTGTGTATGTGACACATGTACTCTTCTTGAATTTGCTTTGGAATGCAGCTAGTGATGAATTTTAAGTCAACCACTTCCAGCTTTAATCATGGGCTGTCAGGCTATGAAGAAAGTCAGTTGTTACATATAAGGGGAGAATTTATTATTTGGAGGACAAACGTGTGATTTTCTACATCCTGTACGTCCGTTTGTGAAATATGTTAATGGCCCCCGAATTCTAAGAAATAATGGTACCAGTAATGTGCATTATTTCGTTCCCAGGTTTCCCACATAATGGAGCTCCATGCCCAAGGCTACGAGTTTGTGGTTCTTCCAAACGCCTTCATCGTGCACATGCCCCATGCCCCGTCCTTTGACATAGCCAGGTTCCGCTCGAGTGCCCAGTACCGCAAGTGCCTCTCCCTTCTCAAAGGAGAGTTTGCCCGAGACCTCTCTCTGCGCTACGGAAGGGACTTTTTGGCAGCAGCCACGGCCGCTAGGTGACCTTTTATACGTAACCCTTCCCTTGTTCGCATTTTCCAGCGATCGGGCATTCAAAAGTGGGTCTTGCGTCAGCGGCTGCGAAACAGGGTAAATCTGCGTTTCACCGAGATGTCAAGGTCGACAGGAGTACACTCGTGCAGCACTGATTCCCCACCTTACAAAGGAGACTTGCAGCTCTGTTCACACACAATTCAACAGTGAGTCATGTTGAGTCTATCAGTGACAGCCATTGGCGCTTCATGGTGGACAGCAATATTTCCACCTTGTAAGATACCATATACTTGAGGGTATCCCTCGACTCAGGAGTAGCTGTATTGCTGCCTTTCTTTTTTTTTTTTTTCACAGTCCTTTGTCACTTTTTGCATCGAATGCTTTATGTGAAAGTTATTTGCTATGAGCAGGCAGAATGGCAGTTGGCTGTGTTCTCGGGAGTGTACGTCTGGCCAGTCAAATACTTAACATTGGGAATAAGAGTCGTCGGAGCCTTGTTGTTTCGTTCATTATTGTTGCAGAAGCAGCTTGATCAAACTTCTAGCACCTGTTAAGAGTGTAGACAGGGTCTGACTTTTCTTGGGAGCAAAAATAATACCTACCTAAGACAGCATCGGACACACCCCAAAGTTAACCTAACACAACTTGTATGTGGACTTGTCGTTGCTTACAGGACTTAGACTTCAACCCCCTTTTTTTTCTTTTTCCCTCAGGGCGAGAGTACTATATTCTCAAAGACTGAAATTTGTGTACTTATACTTGAAACAGTCAGGCCCACTTGCATTGTGGATGTATTTTAATGTGCCAAAGCCAGCTAGCTATGTATAGAACATGCATCTCCTTGGGAGGCTCCTCAGACGATTTGCCCAGAAGTTGTTGCGAAGTATTGCGTCCAAACGCATCTGTCAAAAGAGCCCACAAAAAGCGTTGTTGTTCACATTTTTCCAGACTCAAAAACTGGCATCTTTGTAAAAGGAGTGTCTTCCTACATTAGCAGGAAGATATTAATAACTTATTTGTTTTATTTTTTAGTTGTTTTGATGGAAAATGTCTTACATCAGATAGTTTGCACATTGGGCTCCAAATTGTCCACAAGCTTGTAGCGTAAAACGTTGGTGCAGGAACTGAGTCTGGTCGCATGTGGGGGGAATCGTTCACCTTCCTTTCGAGTTGCAATGTTCAACGGGAAAATCTTTTTGTATCTCATTGGCTGTTTGAAACGTTCCTACATGTATTGCCAAGGAAAAAGAATAAAATTACCGTCCATTACTTGGCTGTCCTATACTAACAGGTGGTCTGTGAACAGAAATTGTTTAATCACGAACAAGCAGCTGCACCATTCCATGTGAGTGTATAGGAGTAGCTTCTTTGTTTATTTAAAAGACCCTGTAGCACCATAAGGCATTATTACGGGGTAGTGGTACAGGACATAACAAAAACAGCTTGAATACTGTAGATAACATTAATATAGGCAGGGCACAACTGTAGAATGTGAGCACTGGTTACTCATACTGTCAGTACAGCCGACCTAAACGAGTGAGGAATTCCGCTTCTGAATTCAAGTATACGACTAGCCTTGTAGTGCATCCCATTCTCTAACACTTGGAGACAGAAATGACTGCTAAAAAATGGCAATTTTGTAACAATATGATTGTATTTTTCTTACATTTAAATTGACCAGCATCTAAATTCGATACAGCCGGAGAAAAATATAGTTTTGCATGTGTTGTTGCAAGCGGTGTTTACAACTGTGTTGGCATGTGTGTAAGCAAGCGTGTGTAAGCAGGAGCAGGTGATGTGTGTGGGCTTTCCTTTCTGTTATTTCTTTTATGAAGGAAGTTACAGATGGCTCAAGTTGTGAGCTTTAAGTTGTTTAAGGGTTCACTGTTTGCAGTTAAGCGAAAGGGAGCAGGATATTTAAAGAGAAACTTACGTTTGTAGGTTGACTCCTACGTATTCAATACCCAGCACTGCCATGTACGTTTTGTTTGCTGCTTTCCACATTCTCGGTGCTTGATTCCCTAACTCGAGCACCTCTTTTACTTAGGACAGGGATTCAATCCGTTCGAGATAAGGAACTTTTATTGTACATCCTTACCTAATGCTCTGTATTAAAGAGAAGGATGACATTGCACCATTTGTGGGAAGTAACAGATATAATGGCGCAGATGCAAGAAACCTGTTGGCAGATCCACGATGGATGATCTCGAGACCCAAAGGCGAAATGAAACAGGAGCAACTGTTTTTTGTTTTGTCTGAGCACTGAATCGGCCATCACAGATTTCCGTTAGAAAGATTTGAACAAAGCTGGAAATAAATCACATGCATTCAAACAGAGCATTTTAGAAGAAGGGGAAAAAACAAAACAAAAACATTTCACCAAAAGTGCTACCCCCAAAAAGGAAAATTTTCTTTGTAAAGCTCTGGATAAGGCTTCACCCTCCTCTCTCTCTCTATCTTTGTTTCGTCCCATTAATTATACCCGCGTTGTCACCAGTTGCGCTACCTGCAGTACAGGAGATATTCTTTTCTTGCCATTCCAAATCTAGTCGAAGAGTAAAACTACCCGTACTTCGAAGCAGAGTAGACAAAATGCGAAGAATAACGACAAGCGGAAATAGCCTCCGTACAGCGACTGGGGTAGCTCGTTTTAGTTGAAGCAGGTTGAAGGTCACGCCGGAAGGTCAGAGTAAAGTAAATTCATCTCCTAGTGGCATGTATCATCGTTCTCGACGCGCGCAAGACGACCATCTGCTGGTTGACAGGAGACGCGCCATTCCTTTTGCTACTAGGACCTTGATCTATCACGTGCTTTGGCAAGAATGACACAGCGTTGTTTTTCTCGCATGACGAAATCGGAGAAGTCTGCGATATCACTGTTACGGGCAATTTATAGCCGAGATCCAATTTGTTTGCAGCTTCCTCGTCACATGCTCGCGACTGTGGCACGACTCATTATTGGTTAAATAGGTGTGGAAATATTTAAAAACCAGAAGCTGGTAACGGACGTTTCTTATGTTGAGCCTCAAAAGACACTCTTTTGAGGCGCAATGTGAGAAACTTCTTACAGCAGGAATTTGTAGCAAAACCCCACTTGAAGCGTAATCTTTCCCTGAAACCAAGGAGCACAATCAGCATAAACTAGGGGCAGAACGAAGTAACTATACGTTCTGCAACATTCACGACGACAGTTGTGTATACGGGCAGGCAAAATAATTAGACCACCGATAAATGTTCTTGGCGCTTTCCTGTGTTTGTACAGAAATATATACAGACTTTGACTGTACATATTTGACTTTGACTCGTTGACGCGACAGTTAATTATGTCCTGAAATAGCTTCCAAGCCTAAAGATGCTTTGGTATTTTCACCTTATGGTTTTTAGCGGCTGACCAATCTGATCAAATATTGTGCGGGTGCGAAACTCGAACAAGAATACTCCAGGACGGCTTTTCTCTTTACGTACTCCCAAATATATCGTCACAGAAGAAACCAAGCACTAATTTCCTCGTGGACCCAGGCATGTGAAGCCAGAACGAGGTTTCTGCGTATTGCAAACGGTTACATCTTTCTGTGCGAGTGTGCAAGTTGTGACCATGAATCATGTAACATGGTTGACAATATCACGTGACCGCCCTATTTTTTTGGCGCAGGGACACTTTTCGACGTTTTAGAAGTCCACGAAACCACGATTTCATATGACTATATATGAGAAGCGTCGAAGCCACCTATCGAGTGATTATGCGCGCGCAAAGCCGCTCGTGATAGCCATCATTGATGGGGGTGGCAGCACTTGCTGGAAGAGCGGCTGTGGGAGTATATAAGACTGAGCTCTGGCCCTCAACCGCCATGTTTTGGTCGGTGTTTTGCTTCAACAGTGTTTGAACGAGCATCGCCAAACGACCCACCTTCCACACCAGCCACCTTATTTGTGTTTCTGATCATTGTGCTGTTCGACAATACTGACCTGAAAAGATGGCAAACACTCAACCCCGCCAGAACTTCCACACTGATTGCGAAGCCCGCATCAACAAGCAGATCAATATGGAGATGTACGCCAGCTACGTCTATCTTTCCATGGTGAGTCTGTAATGCTGGAAGACGCTCTTAACTAAAGTTTACCTTGCGGTGTCCTGAACGTGAACGGTTGACCTAACACGCGCGAACGCATGTTTGTGATGTCGCAGTACAGGCGTGTAACTGTAATGTATTGCGTAATCTAGCGAGCTGGCGTAAGGTGTTAATAGCATTTTTTCTACGCGAGCACTGTTGTTCACTGTTTCTACGGCGAAGAAAATATCCCACAGTGCGGTTTGCTACGCCGTACCCTCTTCTCACACTTGAGACTGGGTATATTGAGGTTTCACTGCAAGAGGCATCTTATCTCCAAGCCAAAAACACTTTGTTACGATAAGACAGGTACTCGTGTATCTAGACAGTCTCCGTATCCAATGCACCTCCTTGACTTCAGTGAGCTTCAAGGGGCACGGGTGTGTGTACTGTTATTCGGAGTTGAAAAACGCAGACAACGCACAAATTTCAATAAAGTTTAATGTGCTGAAAGCAGAAACAAGTTCTCGTGCAAGGGGTTGCTCACATCCATGATTAGTCCTCTGTAAGTCTTGACCTAGTTCAGCATATCTTCCACGCCCAAGAACAGTGTGATGCTTTATAACAATACCTCATGCAAACACTTATTTTTTCAATCTCTCTGCTCAGGCATACTATTTTGACCGAGATGATGTGGCCCTTCCGGGGTTCCACAAGTTCTTCAAGAAGTCTAGCCACGAGGAGAACGAACATGCTCAGAAGTTGATGAAGTACCAGAATATGCGTGGAGGGCGTGTTGTCCTGCAGCCAATCCAGAAACCCTCGCAGGACGAATGGGGAAGTGGCCTCGAGGCAATACAGGCAGCCCTCGAGCTGGAGAAGACTGTCAACCAGTCCCTTCTGGACCTGCACCGCATTGCCACCGATCACAATGACGCTCAGGTACTGGGATGGCTTAGAGAAATTTCATCTAGTGACATGCGACTAACGGGAACACGTTCTTTCTAGCTGTGCGATTTCCTGGAGTCCGAATACTTGAAGGAGCAGGTAGAAGCCATCAAGGAGCTCTCAGACTACGTTACCCAACTGAAGCGTGTGGGTCCCGGTCTGGGCGAATATATGTTTGATAAGGAGACCCTTTCTGATTAGAGCTGGTGGTGTTCCCCAGTGGTACCCATACGCTTTGTAGTCTTTGATCCAGTTGGGTACCCTGCCTACCAACTGAAGAAATCTTCAAGAATAGAGGAATCATTAAGCAAAGAAAAAATAAAACAGGTAGTTTTATGAGCCTGGTGTCTTGTCGATTCATATAAGTGCACAAAGAAAACAAAGCAGCAACTGTGTTTATCCTGAATCAAAGATGTTATTGGTTCGAGGTGTGACTACAGCTTTATTTACTGGTTGTTTCTCGCTACCTTCCCTGCTGGACGAAGCTGTGCAAACAAGGCTACAGCACAACAAAGGTGTTGGTTAACCCAGTTTGTCTTTTCACATCCCTCAACGACCAAGTCTATCCTGTTTCATGGTTCGTGTTGATGACAGCGCCCAATTAGTGAGAATTTACTGCATTTTTCCTACCAGCTTGTGTGCTAGCAACCATGGTTCCTGCCTAAATAAAGACTAGCAATTCCCTGTAACTTTTACTGTACACTTGTGGGTTCTACCTCAACTTTTTAAAGCCCAATTGCTTCACACTGTATTCCCCAACATAGAAGTGAGTTTTGAGTGGGGTAACAACATGCCTATAATCTTGATGCAAAGTGACACTTTATATTGACAGAAACACTAAGAGGAGGCTCAGTTCTCATTTCTTGAACTTGTCCAAGGTTTCTGCCAGCTCGTCTGCATCTGCCGCAGTCTTGACCCGAAGGAGAAAAGTGGTGGGACCTTCACACTTTGGGATTGGAGGGTTGGGAACGCAGATGAGAGCCACATCTCGATTCCCTAACCGGGACACAGGAAGCCCAGAAACCAGAAGAATGTTCAGCAGGATGTTCCCTGCAAACGAACAAACGCTTATGTAACTTCGCACAGCAGCTGTCAGTATCTTCAGCCTCACCCAAGTTGGTGTCTGCCCTCATAAGCAACTGATTTTTCCCATCGACGGGTTTCACGTACAGCGTTCCCACTCCCCTGTCCACGTATGCATTGTCCTTCTTGTAGAAAAGCTTGCACCTAAACGCAGAGCCTGTTAGCCCAGTAAAGGAAGGGAGGGCTGCACCCACCTCTTGCTGTACACCGCTCCGTCTTCCTGAACTACTGTGAACTCATTTTGAGGAGGCACGTAGGGCTCCTCCTCGGTACCAGTTGAGCTCTCCCCACAAGGTTCGGGGAATGAAACTGTACATGGGCCCGTACTACCTGTGGTCGCATCTGTCACGAGCGATCCAAGCACTCCGGGGCCGAATTTGGGTGTTGCTATTTTTTCTAGTGTTGCTGTTTTTGGTGCGAAGCCGTTGTTGCCTTCTGTGACTTTTTGAGAACCTGGAAACCGAGTATGTGAAGAGTGTAAACAGGGATCAGATTGTTATTCTTTTTTTCTACTGCTCCAGACAAATGTCTCATGTTTAGTGACTGTTCCAGGATTTTGTATATCTTATGAAATATTCGTGTCTTACTTGCAATTAAGCCTAAGTATTTTTGCTTGAGCTCCTGCAGGTGCTTCTGGTAGTCGCTGAACACCGGCGTGAAATCACAATACGGGCTGTTCTCCATGTGTTGCTTCATCCACCTCAGAAGACACTCATTCAGGGACTGTGAAAACTCATACAATCTATGAAGTACGCAAACTCCTATATGCGAGAAAGGTAATACCTTAAGTCTGCCAAGAAATTCCGTGTCGTTTGTACTGGAGCTGCCGTTGAAGCTGGCCACTGGTGTCGACGCGAAGCTTAATTTCGAGAAGGGACTGGCGGTCTAACGTGGGGATCAAATGTCAGGCGATCGCAGGCACAAACGATATAACGGAACGCTAAACGACTCACAGGAGTTGAGCTGTTCAAACTGCGTCTCCCGATTTTAATCACCCTCCGCTTCATTTCCTCTGGATCAGCTTGCTTGAATTGACCAGGTTCCTCTTGTTCATCCTCTTCTGCCCAGTTGTCATGGTTTATTTCTTTGTCGGCGCGCCTTTTGGCCATTCTGAAACAGGATGGTCACGTTCTTGGTTAGACACGTCTTTTGACACCACGTGCAATAACAACGACAACAAAAAATAACTTTCGTTGACGATCTCCGAGAAGACCTTGTTTCGGAGGCCTTCCTAGTTTTAGTGCTATTATCTCTAATGGTGACATATTGAACTGATAGCATTAGGCAATACAAGAAAACAAAAGGAGAAGCACGGAAAAAGAAGCGAGAAACCACCTGCCTCACATAAGTTTTGCTATCCTCAAAGTATACTTGCGGTACTTGCCCAGTGTGTTGGGACTGCACCGGAGCCGCAGACTCAACTTTTTTTTTTTTTTTTTCCAGCTTGCGCCGCCGATTTTATAAAAGACCGTTCACCTACCTAGTGAACTGCGTGACTAAGCCCTGCTTTTGATCTCGACCGTAACGGGCATCCAACAACAAACTCTAAAGTGAAATTTCCATCATTTTTCATCCGGGCTTGGAAGATTTTTGCGCTGCCCTGCTTGCCTTATCACACTTCTTGCTCAGTGGAAAAATAGTCCATGCGCACAGTTCTCAAGATTTTGATAATTTCGTTGTTTCCAAAAAGGAAAAGTTGTGCCTAACAGTTCGTTTGAATTTCGCAGACCCTATGCGTGACACTGCGGTGGCTGTTAGTTCCCGAAACTGCATGTTACTTTCTTCGAGCGCAGTTTGAGTCGTCTTGTTGCAGCAGCAGCGTCTGTGGCGAGGTAGGGACGACGACGGACGGGATCCTCGCTCGGACTCGATGCATTTTTCGTCCTGAGTGCTGTTTTTCCAAGCTGTGCTACGACCCTGGCATCAAGTGAGCCTCCCAGTCAAGCTGGATGCTCTTCGAGGGAACATGATGGAGCTACAAAACCTTCAGAGCCAACTTAAAAGTGCCATTCAGAGCCATCAGGTACACAATCGGACAACTTGATAAATATCGTCTTGGGAGGGGAGAAAAAAAAAGAAAAATGTCTCGCATCTTCAGCTGTGTTCAGGCTCGGATACACTAGGTAAAGGCGGACAAGAACAGGAACCTCAGTTCGTTTCAACTCGTTGTGGCTTTCGAGCTTTGAACGGGAACTTTGTTGTAGTTTTATCTCAGTTATGTGGCAGCAGCCATACGTCGGGACGGCAACTTTGTTTTTTCTTGTGCTCTGTCCTGTGTGCCGATGTTTCCTTTCTCTACAACGGTACTTTTCCCTCCCGTTGCAGATCGTGCTGTCAAAAATGCGCATTGATCCTCAGGTAGGCAGTTTCACTTTGTTTTTTATCGATCGCAGTTCACTTAACCGGATCTCTTCGGAAGAGAAACTCTCGGTCTCTCTTTGAAGGGCTGTGCTCTTTAAACCTCGTCTCTATCTCTGCCCGTAGAATACTGCGCTGCAAAAGCAACTGCACGACTTGCAGGCCGAGATTCGAGCACTAAGTGACAAGCAAGTGAGTTGGAAGTTTTCTAGGAGCGCTTTTTTCTGTGGCTCACGTAGTTAATGCGTCAGATGTTCCGTTGCATACGTTTGGTGTTTTCCACTGTGATCACAACCTGTAGACTTCGCGTCAGTATCTTTTTTTTTTTTTGTGTGTGTGTGTGTTTTGTTGGTGCTTTAGTCTGTGGATGTCACCAAGAGGGTGGGGTTCAGTATTGCATTTTCTCTCTCTCTCTCTCAGAAACAAGTGGTGCAGCAACTAAGGTCTGACTTGGAAAGAAACAATTCGCTGAAACTGTCTTCTCATAATAGCCCCCGCACTGTGGTGAGCATCACTTACACTTCTTCTGTCTTGTCCAGTAATGCCACCTTTGTTCATGAACCGTGTCATTGCAGCAGTTAAGTTCTTCTGTCAAGCTCCAGGGTGCACTGAAAGGGGTCCTGTTGCCCAGTATGGTAGTAGTACCTCCGAGCAGCAACCATCCGATCCGCGTGCCTCAATACCCACCAGCTACGAGGAATGCCACGACTTCTTGCGTAAGTTTGTGGTAGATGTACCACCTCTTTGCTACCCTTTTTTGTCCTTGTATGTCTGATGCATGTGGATACACTCCATAGTGCATAAAAAATCGCACACATTGTGAATTCAATGTCCGTAACTATTGCATAAAGTTTGAGGTCCGGATATCAATACTGATGTGTTTACGGACAGGCTTATAGACAGGCTAATTTGGATTTGAAGTTGGTTGTATATTCCCTCCTTTCCAAGCCTTAGGTCCTTTTCTTTGCTTTTACTATGTACAAGGTGACCTGCGCATTCACAATTTCCCCGTCATCAGTTCCGCAAGATACTAGAACCTGCATTTACTTGTATAGCAGATTGTTGTCTCTGTGTAGAGATCTCTGAACAGTGCGTGAAGTCGGCTGAGTCTCATATAATCACAACTGCTAAACAAATGAAATGCAGAATATTAGAGGGCTAAAGCTTTAATCCTCGAAGTGTGAAAAAATCTCTGGCAACAGTGGCAATGAATTCAAAAAAATTTTTTTTACATATACCATCTGGATCAGATGTATGTACAACAGTATTTTCCAACTTTCATATGCCCAAGCATTGATCGTAGACTCTTGTTCAAAAATATTAGGTCGCCATGACGACGGTGGCACCAAGTGCCATTATTACATCCAGAGTTCCAAAGACAGTGACGGTGGTGGTGTCCACGACCAGCTGCAAGGTTTCCTCTTGCAACACGACTCCCACGGTTGTCACAACCCCTTCCCTGCGGACCAAGCCCACCAAAGAAGACAACAACGTAAGTTTATACCAGTTTAGAAGCATTTATTACATGTACTATGTAATTTAACCCAGTGCTTGAGTGGTGCCTGTTGTAGCTGAGTGGCTTGTGTCACATTGTGCCCGGGCACAGTGATTACATTGCAGTACTCATGCAACAATTATAGAGCTCAGAACTAAGGAATTTGCCGTAGTAATAATAGACTCCTGCCTAGTCACCTGTTGTTGACTAGTGGTACTTTTAAACGAATACTATACAATGACTGTGTGAATTTTTCCCGTCTGTTGGAAATCGGAACATAAAATGTGCCCCGCTCTTTTCGCTATTCTAGGAAATATGTCTCTCTTCCGTCACTTGTGAGGACTCCTAATGTTTGTCTGTCGCTGTGTTTTGCAGAGTGTAGGTTGAGAATTGCTTTTCTGAATTGTTACATTTTAAGGATTTGTTAGCCCACAGCTGAGGACTCAGAATGGGTATGCTGGTCTGATTCATCAGTTTAAAGTACTTGTCAGATGTCAACAAACTTTTTGCTGAACGCAGTAAGCAGAACAGAAAAATACAGATTTGCTAGGAGACCCTCTGTGTAAAGTCGAGAAACCGAAACCCTTCAGAGACAAGGTGTACAGCGATATATTATACGGTGCTGTGAACCTGGTAAAACAAATTCTGTGCATCGACAAACAGTGGTGGATGGCTGCTTTGCAATAGATGAGCAAAATTTCATGTGCTAGTTGATTGGCAGAGTGGTCCTTTGACTTCATTGTTCTCAAAACAAATCATAAGACTTTGAGCGAGTCATGCTCTTGCAACTTGATGCTGATGGGTGGTATAGATGACTGATACACCAAGCAACTGAAACAAGAAAGTGTCCTTTTAATGTTTGCATGTCGCAATTGGTTCCACCAAAAATCAGGTTCCCTAAAACAGTATATATGAAAGATCAAAAGACAAAAATGGCAGCAAAGGCAGTTTATATGGGCCAAAAGAACCAGCTGCAAAATTGAAAATTAAAAGTGAATGTTGAAACCATTTTTATATTCAACTCACAACCACAAGTGTTTTTAATCTAAAAACTAACTGCACTACTGGACATGTTGATGACAGAGTAGTCTTGATTATCACTGTGAGGGTTGCGATATTTATTAGCATTACAATAAGCTTGTGGGCATCCATCTACCCACCTGGCAGGGGAACCTGTTGAACCATTTTCTTTGTGGTTGTTCAGTTTATCATGACTAGAGGTGTTGGTGACATAGGCACAGGGTCATGTCTAGTGCAAAGCTCTGACTTTGAGAGAGAAATTCTTTAATTCGCCACTGAACAAAGGAGATACCTCTGTTATGCTGCATACCTGTATGACGGCATTTTATTTTGTCGCGTGTTTTTCTTTTAATGGCCCATTTTCTCACTCCCGTTTAGTTCCTCTAATACACTTGTCAAAGATGTCCACAAGCATGCAAAAAGCCAGAAACGTTGCCTTAAGTAATGCAGTCTCCTGCAGGGAAGTAATGTGACTAAATTATTTTCTAGCATTTCTCGATTGTGACTCAGGAAGCAGGAAACGAGAATATCTGAAGAGGTAACTCCAAAGAAAATGTTTCATAGATTCTTTATTCCCATTAGGAATAGAGCCCGGATTTCTAGGCAAATGCAGATTTTTTTTCTCGTGGTTCTAATAGTGCCTTTTCAGTACAAGATCACAAATTTGGACATTTAAAGCCTGTTGGCATACATCCTAGTGTGCCTATAAATGCCTATTTTGACATTAGTGCCTAAAAAACATTTTTGGTAGAAAATAGCCTAAAGGTGCTTCCTCACAGTGGTGTATATTTTTAGTGGTGTATATTTTAGGTTTTTGCCACTGATTTCGCATTCTAAATGCCAGAGACGTGACTCAGTATTCTGCAGTTTAGTTGCAGTGTGAAAGAAATCGTTTAATTCATTGTGCCTGTAGCACCATTTTAAGTGTCAAATATACTTTTTGTGCCTTGTATGGGCATCTAGAACAGACTTTTCTCGTGCTTAAAAATCTGGTTCTCTTTATGAATCATGAATTGAACCGGGGTTATATGTATCCGACATATATTCGGGTTCATTCGTCACACCTGACACAGTCTAGTATAGCAAGTGAAAAACTCTACTCCTTTAAAGAATCTTGTACAGTAGATAAGGCCACATCCTGATTGCTAGGACTTACATACACACCTAAAATCATATCCACATGCAGTTTATGCACACATAATATTTTACCTTGGAATTCCCTTGGAATTCCCTAGCAGAAACTAATGTATACAGAATTGGAAATGTGCAACGAAAGGGCTGTTTTTGTGTAGGTGGAAATTCCACACCAATGTTATTGTCGTATGCCTCAGGTTTGCAACATTGCCTCTTACTTCTGAAATCTGGACCTGCCAATAGCCCTGCTCATTTTTGTAGTTGTGCATACTAGTAGCCACCATAACAACCAAAGATTGATCGCCAGACACTCAGCAATATGTGAGATGTGTTCCGAATGGTGGCCTGATCATCAAGTGACGAATTCCCTTTGCATATTAAAGGAGCCCTGACAAGATTTTTTTCGACCCCTACGTTTGTGTTGTACATCGACAGATAAATCGTGAAATCACATTTGCAGAGAGATAAAAGCAGCGCTTCAGTGCAAATAATTAGCCGGAAATCTCAACCTAATTTACGCTCTCAAACTCCTCCATATTG
>JARGYV010085666.1:0-33954 GCA_029532675.1 Ornithodoros moubata
CTTGCTTGACTACCCTTGAGAGTCAAATGCCTTCCCAAACAAACAAACACAAAACACGGACATACATGCAAAACAAGAAAGAACACGTGGTTTAAAGCCGTCGTCTAGGGTTGGCATATATACGATATATATGGGGAGTGACTTTTTCAGGTTACACCCGATTTCTCCCCGAATCTCTACCCGGAAAAGTGACGTTTCCACTGAAGACGGTGCAGTATTTTACAGTATTTCATGAAAGATGCACCTCAGAACCCTCATTTGCTGCTGACTAACTACTGGGAAGATGGGAGACAACGCTACCCGCACTTGTTAGAAGCTGCCGTAACTATTCTGTGCGTACCAAATGGCAGCTGCGAAGCTGAAAGGGCGTTCACGAAGTAGCGATATGTGCAGCGTCCAGAGCGCTCCCATGTGTCATCGGAACTCCTCAAGATGCAAATGTACTAGCTGTGAACAAGAATGGGTCATAAATGCATCTGGTGAATAATGAAAATAGCACTTATAAATATTACCTTGTAAGCATTCTAAATATCACTCATGCACATTGTTATGCAGATAAATGCCATTACTGTAAATATCATTTCCATTACATGTCACTATTGTGAATATCGCTTGTTTGTGCAGCTGTGGGCTGATAAATGGTATGAGGCACACTTCATCTTTGTGTAACATTGAAAGTGACAAAGGCATCGTCAGGTGTAATAAGTATATCCGGGTGCAGTTGCATAGCGCTTAATAGACAAGAGGAGAAACAAAAGTACCCGATAGCACCCGAAGGCGCAATTATCGCCCGATTTCTCCCCGAATTACAGTTTTAAAAATAGCGGTAAAATAGAAAGGTATTTAACCCGAAAAAGTCACTCCCTAGATATATATAAGCTAAAAGGCGAAACCTGGTTTATTTAAATTTCAGGGAACGATGAAATGTCATAAGCTGTATATATGCAGTCAACCGTTGATTTATGAATTCCCTCGGTTCCTCTCGGTTCCCTCGGTTCCTATGAATTCCTCTGAACGCCGCCACAAGGAACGAAACTTTTCCTGTGTATTTTGCCCTCGTTCTATGAACACTAGATATCCAACCATGAACGAATAATCAGGAAACGAACCCAGAGTACCCAAACCTTTCTGACCTTGATTTAGGAATAGGGCCAGCACAGGCGTTCAGGGCCCATGGACGCCTGTGCCAAATCTGTCCTCTGCACTAGGGGACAGGTCCACGGACTGAAATGGGAGTGCTGCAATAGATTACAAAATGCGAGATTTTCAAAAAAAAAAAAAAAAGGTCATGCAAGCAGTACCACAGCACAGCCACTATGTTGCAGAAAGGTCAATTACAATTTACTGGGAAGGATGATTCGGGTTCTGACTGGGAGTTGATTGTCAGTTTAGTCTATGTGCCAGAATTTTCTCTCTACGCTGCGGATCTTTCTTAGCGCAGTTCAAAATCCAGTTACAGAACTCAAGTCGATTTTCAAAGTGCTGCTCCATAAGCGCCTGATGAAGCTGCACGGGGTAGGGATTGAGTCCATTCCCCCTCAGACTGCTGCTACCTGTAGATTTTGAGATTCCCGACTCAGCACGAATTCTACGCACGCTAGCATTGGCATCAGCAGAAACGGACATCAACACGTCACTTACTGTGTCCACAGAGACATACTACTATAAGGGACGCAGCGGTATGACCGAATAAAACTCCCACGCTGCCTTAGCTGCTCCTATGTTCTCAAAATGGTTGATGTTCAGGACGCCAGAGCGAAACAAGCCGTGCCACCAACACCATGTCCGCCTTTTATGCATAATTGTAGGCACCCATTGCGTAAAGGCTTTCTGTAGCGACTACACCAGTGAAAGAAAGCAAAAGGGAAAAGCGGCCTTTTTTTTGCATTCTTTTGCTGTTTATCGCGCCTGGTATCACCCCGGAATGTCGTGTCCATCTGTGTCATCGTGTCGAAGTTCTCGCGCTGACAGCGTGCAGCGGTTGCCTTGCAGACCGTGGGGTTAGGCTTATTTTTGAAACCGATGTGGTTGGACCTTCGGACTGACCCATCTCACAGTTGGCAATACAAGACCGTGGGGTTAGGCGCACGGCACTTCTTTCGGCTCGCGCGCTCTTCTTCGCGTATTAAAAAAATAAGCTAACTTAAACTGAGAGAAAAACTGTCTATAGACTCGCAGGACGCGCGAGTGTGGTATTTTTGACCATGCTATGCGAATCCCGAGAAGTCCGCAAGTGATACCCCACCAATATTTTAATTAACAAAAATGTTAATTAACGCAATTTTATACTAATTAACCATGTAATGTTCGAAGCTGCTCGGAACGTGGGCCCCATCAGAACGATCATGTACCCAGTTGTTATTTTTGGTTCCGGCACGTTCCCGAATTTAATGGGCCTGTTGCACATTCTGGTGGACACTCCGTACATACTGTACATAATACACACATACACACCACTTTTTTGGGCGTTCCACCAACGAGAGTAATCTGGAAAGTCACATGACTTCATCCGTCAATGATATCGAAACACAGCGGTGACGAGATAGACACCCATTTACATTGAGCACTTTATTAGGCCTCAAATATGCCAAGAAGTCTGGACACGGTGACACGTAAACAGCATTTGCGTTGTCTGGCTTAATACCGTCGTCAAATATGTCGCTAAACTCACATAGCTCGCACTTACCTGCTCCGTTGGCATCTGAACGCCATTCTCTTGGGAGCACATGAAATATGGGTTCACTGAAACGGTTAATAATGCATCGCTACCTCCCAGATTGAAGCGAATGAAAGTAAAACCTATTAACTTTAAGAAAGAGAATAATGAAATGGATGAGGAGTGAGGGGCACGGGCGTGGTGCGAGGAAACAAATGAGGACAGGAGGGCTTTGAAAGTCTTCAGTCGCCTCCTCGTGTATAATCTGCCTGCCTTCCACAAAGGAACGGACATATTTAGTCTAAAGGAAAGGGAACTATATACAGAACGAAGCTCTACATAGAAGCATGTACGTGCTGGTGAACAGTGTCATCCGTCTACGTTTGCCCTGGGTCGAGCTTTTTCAACTATACGGAAAACGACTGGTCATTCTCTTGAAATGGTCGTACACGTTACTTTCCTTACATTTGTTTCAGTCGCGAATCCAGGATGAAATATATTGCACTCCACAACTGTAGAAAACGGAATAACGCAAGGAACGAGAATCTATTGTAAGGAATTTCAGAAATATACGACAGGGACCTGACTGCGAATACAGCTATGAGACTATCTCGCATACCAAGTTCGCATTGAGTCAGAAGCAACGGCGTCTTTCTTTCAAGAGATGTTCAATAAAGAGGGCTAATCTTCCCGTTGCCCCCTTAAAGGTGCCCTCTGTATGAAACGCAGGCTCCTAAATTTCTGACGACGAAGGAAAAAGTGCCAAGGTCCATGTGGATATTGTGGACCCATAGTGGGAAGGGCGCTATTGTGCTCAGTGGACCAAATCGGCAACACGAACCGCAATATTGATGGCTTCGACCTGGATTTTCGGCTAGGTCCTTTCAGCTGCAGACATCACATCGGGCCACATAGTCCATCGGTCTCGGCGATCCGAAGCGGGGCTCTATAATTTGAAATGGGGTTTCCCAGAACTCATTCAGAGTTTCGAAAGCGCAATACAAGTGCGCTTCCTATTATGGGCCTTGTTATAGACGTCTCGCGCACGTTGAGGCCTGTCAGCTATTATCTCTTCCACTGCTATATCACGTGGCAGGAGTATATAATTCACCGCTGTCAGAAAGACACTCTCGCTTTGTCGGGTGCTCGTGAAATGTTTCCCACTGTACTGTATTTGACTTCTATCCTAGGTAAGCAACGCTTGTCAGAATATGAGTAGAAATTTCAGTAATTTCAGAATCTTCGAGAACCGCTTGAGAGAAACCCGGCAATCTCAGTGCTGCATGCGCAAGGCCCTCTGTCGAAAACGAGCTCCGCACGTGATTCTTCGCAATAACGAGAGATATTTTTCGGTTGTTAGCGGGAAGAGGAAGGAGTTTGCGGCAGCGTGGTCCAAAGTCGTGGAATTCTATCATACCTGTTATTTATAAACATCTGTATACTTCATCGACGTTTTTAGTTCCACCGCTGTTTTATATTTTTTCTTCTTCTTCTTCTTCTTTGCCTCAATGAAGGTTGTAGCTTCAAGCAGATATACACAGCGGATGAAGACTAAATATTTAGCGCAATGGAGAGCTACTCATACGCATGTGAAGTTTCCGATCCCAGAGCAATGGTTCCCATTTGTTCGTGGACTCCAGGTGTCCACTGGCGACTCCAGAATTTGCGGCACAGAAGTAAAAAAAAAAAAAAGAAAGAAAGAAAGAAACGAGTTGAAAAACGTATGAGAAACATTGGGAAAGGAAGGCATGTCCGTACACCTCTAAGATGAAACCACCATTCCAAAAAGTGGACCTACGACTTGCATGGCATCCCAAGCCAGCTGAACCAGTTTCGTGTATTGTCTGGGGCATATACGCCACGAATAAGACCTGTCACAGCTATATACTGTGGGTAACTAATTATTAAACCGTACATTGTGGGTAGAGAGCTGACAGTGACAGTCGGAGAGCATATCGTGACCCTGGGCGCTGTATCTCTAATGTACGGGTGCCTCATGTTGTGCACCCCTGGTATACGTTAGTTACAGCCTGTGTACAGCCTACACTCTAAAAACGGGGCTTCACCGCACAACACGACGTAAACCAATGGCCGTTCAGAATTAGAGCGTATTTTAGCTTTCCTTCCTACGATTGGACACGGCGCCCAGGCCACAAAAAGGCCCACGTCTGCAGCTTTCCAACGATGTGTAAACAGAACCGTGTCAGCGGGAATGGTCGTTGGTTCTCAGTGAACTATGCAGTCCTGCTCTTTTTTTTTTTTTTTGTCAGACTGTAGCACACATTCCCGTTGTGTCTCGTTATAAAGATAATGAAGAGGAATGAATAATGAAGTCCGATTGCTCGAATGAAAATAAGGGGTCAACTTTAAGCCTTGTGAGCTCCTGTTCCTCCGACAGTTCGATACAAGGCTCTGCTCATGTTAGCCCATTTGGCAACGAGGTCTCACTAAGAGAGACGTGTGAGCGCTTCGAGAGGACATTTTCTAGCAAAAGTACGATCACAAACATCTTTTGCCAGCCGCTGATGATATATCGCTCGTACGCATGTTGCTGGGGAGTTGTCTGTCCTGGGCCGACTTCGTCGACAACTGCCCACTTCCAGCTGCGTAGGACGATACGTGAAAAAAGTGAGTGTTACTGGTAACATTGTTAATTGAGAGTAGGCCTTGCAGTCTCCTGTACGAGAGTCTATAATAAAGCTTTTTCTTAGGTACTGCTTGCCGGAAAATACTTGTATCTCTTCATTCTGAGTAAAGTTTGGGTCAGGTTACAGAAGTACACAGAGATGATCAGGTGTCCACAGACTAATATCTCGTGATTCACAGAGAGGCGGTTGAACCACTCCTCCGAAAACTCCGTGTAACATAACCAGTAATTTTCGCAGAGGATGACACCTTTTTGTACGTTTTTCGTGATAAAGATGCATAGAATGTTTTTGTTACGTCTATTATTGTGAGAAGACAAGTCGAAGGGCCGTGACGACATCGCAGGATGCGAGGAAAAGGGGCTTCCGACCAAATAATTCGCGGTAGACTTTCATCAGTCTCCATGATATATCACGGTCCTCCTGTGACGATGACGTCCACTTGCGCGGCAGCATTAGACACTTCTGCAATAAAAGTATCAATCCGTGACGGTGGCTTCCGATGTTGTCTGGCCTGGAATAGGTACTCGTGATTGGCTTGCTGCATAGTCATGGTGAACCTGGTGTGACGTTGAGGGCATGCTATCGTCTTCACACTTTCATGATTTCACACAATGAAATGAAGAAAGGAAATAGGCAATAGTTGCCTATATGCGCAGGAAAACCGCAATCATTGAAAATCACTTCCGGACACTTGATGCTATGCACGAGTGAGGGCGCTGTTTTTCATTGCGTGAGAAATATGAGTTACCCGCTGGCACGTGTGGCTGCGACGATACGCTCTGAATCAAGACATTGCTCTCGGTCACCTCGGTGGCTTGTTTCCCCCTCCCTTTCACAGCTTTGTTTTCTCCTTCGGTGACTTCCTCGGCAAGGCTGGATTTGGAGTCCATGGACCGCTGGGACTTTGCGCAGGTGTCTGTGATTCCGCTCATCCTGAGCTACTCGTCTAGTTCTCTATATAAGCTGCCGACAGTCGAGATTCTGCTCTGATACAAGGTCTTTCAAAGTCAGCGTTGCCTATTCGTCGCTCCTATATTGTGTCGTCTTCCTTTTCCCTTTTGTGACTTTCTTGCCGATCATGGATTTGGGTTCCTTGGACCGCTTGAAGCTCGCGCTGCTGTCCTTGATTCCGTTCTCCCTAGGTTCCCTAGGTTCCTCTTCGAATTCCTATATAAGGTTTGCAGACAGCCGAGACACTGTTCTGATGCGAGGCCTTCGTTAAAGCCTGCTTGGCCTGTGCATGTGTCACTCCCCTATTGCGTTGTCTTTGCCTTCCCTCTGGTGACCTCTTCACCGTTATTGGGTTTGGGCTCATTGAACCGCTTTGTGTAGAATAGCTGTCCTTCATTCCACTCTCTCTCAGCTTCTCTGGAACGAGGTGTAATTATCTTACACCAGATGTGAAGTCCCCCGATACCCGAGAAACGATGGACATAATAGCAGGGGAACCACCACTGTAGGAACCCGCATGAGAGTGAAGCAACTGTTGCAAGCAAGGTGCCGTTCAATTAACAAAGGTTTAGTACCACAGTATAAGCCCACGCACAAATCACGAGGACGTGGATGAGGGATAGACGTAAGGACGCTTTAGATAGTAGCGAACCCTTGAGTTAAAACTACCTAATCGGCCCGTACACTAAATCAGCCGCAACCCCCTTTGACTCTCACCGGTCGTTGGAACAACTGTGCGATGCCTTCGGTGACGCCATTCGGAACCGTCTGGATTGAACGCTGTTCGTCGTCGCGGGATAGACGATTCCAAGGATCCGTGTATAACGATAATGTCCCTCAAGTTGTGGCCACACACAGTTGACTGATAGCCTAGTACTGCTCCGATGTTTCCGCAGTTTTCAATGTCAACCGAATCTGTAGTGACGAATGCAGCTGTCGGCTGGGATACAGGTCTCACCTCTGGCAGGATACAAGCTACGAGGGAGAAGATGACTGTATCTAAGACTGACGTGCCGGCTGCGACCTATGTTCCGTCCTTACTTCTGTGATTGGTAACGTCGTCTCTTCTCCCCTTCCTCCCACCACTTACGTTGCTTATATAACGGCGGCAGGCCTCTATTGTTTCAAATGAAGGACCTAAGTCAGGGCGAGGGCCAATCGCGAGCGTCGGCTCACACCGCATAGGGAGCCACAACACACAAAATACACCGACCGACAGCTGTCTAGACAAGCATACTCATGTCTACGCACTCCAACCACGCATAGAGAAAAAGCCCTATAGGCACCCCTTTCTGCTTGAAACCCGGAAGCTCTAATTAAGAAGCAGAGCAAGGAAGTTCATTGCAAGGCAACTGTGGACAGATGGAGACAGGGCAGCAAGAAGGAGGGGGAGACAGGGGGTTACTGCGAGTCCTGGGCCGATTACAAGATAACTATACCGACATGTGTCTGAAAAGTCTAAGGGAAACCCAGGGAACACCCTGACAGCACAGCGGCGGGATTTAAACTCACCACCTCCTAGTCTATGCATGGAATGAGTGAGGCCTTAGCCCACTCGGCCACGCCGTTGGTATAAACTCGTACCGAAACAAACAGCCGTTTATTGAACTCCTCATGTGGCCTTCATCTTCCACCCTTAGGACTTAGCGCCCTCATCCTCTACTCTCGTCTACACCCACACAAAGGGTACCTGTGTGAACTCGGATTGTCTTGACCGTGAACCGAAGACCGTGGTTTGGTGGACCGAAAAGGCAGCAAAGGGAAACATGCACAAAAAGAGGGAAATAAATTGTGTTGTAATCTACAGATGACTCTTCTAATCATCGATCGGCCATCGCGCAGACAAGCCTCGGCTTATTGGCATGAAATTGCGGTAATCAGAACATTGAATAAACTAAAATAAGTATTTCAAGGACAAAACGCATGTACTGCTCATAGTTCTCATAGTGCTGCACTAAAATGTCAATAAAGATGGTAAAAACACTATTTTGAGCACCGTCTGCGGGACTTCTGGCCGTGACTGCTCCAGAAGAAGGGGTCATCTGAAACAGTCGCCTCAGCAGGGCAACATAGAGTTCCCTTCAGTGGGCGATGCCGTCGTTAGGCATGGAGCGCTGTCTAGCGCTTTACGTGATCGCTGCATTGAGCCTAGTTAAACACGCATGAGGGGTCAAAAACAGAAGAGCCACATGCGTGGGTGATATTGCCTTCCTGCGTAATAGCCCTGACTGCATTCTGCCTTTATGTGCAACGCCCTTTCGTGTTAAAAAAAAGAAAGAGAGAAGAGTGCCTATTTACGAAGTCGAAATGTTTAATGACACAAAGGGTGAACACTGGATTCTGAATCTGCGTGTGGTCAGGGCGTTCCCATCTCTTCCTTACCGTCCTCCCTATTATGCTATAGCTTGCCAACTCCCACCCCTCCTGAAAACATCTCAAGCCAACTAAAATGCTTAACTCAAAGTAGTAAAATAACCATAACAGCCTTCAAATTACGTTGCAAGAATGGGCTTTACGATGCAAGACGTGGCGATATGGGCATGTTTGGATCTAGTTTATGGTTAGGATGCTAGTAGCTTGACAGACGAGGACGGTGAGGGCAAGCAGATGACAAAACTTCTTGTTCTCACCGTCCGCGTCTGTCACGGTCCCAGCATTTGAAGCATGCATTTTTCCCCTGCCTGTGCGGAAGGTCCTGAGAAAGTCCCTGCACACATCATTAGTTAGTATTCAATCCCGTTAACTGGGTGACACGTATCCGGAAACCGGTGGCCCAACTTGATTCGTTTTCCTTATGTTCGTCGAAAAAAAGAAAAGAAGTAAACTGTGTGAGACACGGCGGATCTCACAGGCACCTAATTAAAAGCACGTGTTCATTATCGGTACGTTCTCGATAATCGCGCTCTATTGCAGACATGCTTAACCCAGATCTTATCGCGCAGTAAAAGATCGTGCCTTTTAGTAAATCGTGGGTTATGCATTTACAGGAAACGAGTTTTATACCCCTCTGATGTAAGCGTAACGTGCCATGTCGTTACCATAAAGAATGCGCGCCCTAAAGATAAGTCTTGACTACAAAAACGACTAGCACAGCATTGCTGAGTAAGCCTCTGCGTGTGAGGATTGGGAGGTGCTGGGATCAAATCCTATCGCCGGCTTTTCTGTATGGAGTTCTTTCTGTGCTTTGTCCCCTACAATTAGAGGAACACGTCTGTACAGTCTCTCCGAAGTCGGCCCACGAAGCATGACATGTATCGTATTTGTAAATGTATTTGTCGAGTGGACTCGACTGGCCGGCTCGGGTGGTAGCGTGTTCGCCTTCCGATCCTATGCAACGTTGCGGGTTCGATTCCGGCCGAGGACGCCAGCAATTCGGTGACTAGGTACGAATTGCTCAGGCACGCCTTTTTTTCGCGAGGGATGTAAAATACAATGTGCCGTGTATCGAGAAGCTGGGAAACTTCACCCGCAGACCGACCACTGCGGCGTCGATCATGATCGCAGTTGTCTCACGACGTAAAGCGACCAACTGTTATCATCATCATTATTAGATTTAACTCGGTGCGAGAGACCACAGCGATTATGTGGCACCTCAACGTAATCACTGAAGTTGAGTTTACTGATAAAGTGATCGTTACAGGTAGTCTCGCAACTCACCCACTATCCCTCCTGGGTTCCCTATTTCTATCCTCTCTGGGATCCCTGTTCAACAAATCCCTCGGAGTCCAGGCGTGCTTTAAATGTTCTTGCTAGCGGTAGTGGCTTACGAAATTTGAAATATATTCCCGTCCATGCGCAGCGTCGAACTTTAAAGTGTTACGTTTATTCGTCTTAACTGAAAACAACGAAATCTATTTTGCTGTAACACGAAAATAGCTTTGAAAGATACATCCACACAGGTGAACTGGTGCTAGCTAACAGTTATTACTGATGAAACCCTGTCCCCGGTTCGAGGGTTTCATCATGAATACTATTTTTATGTGTTGGTGTGAGGGTGGTGTCCTGCTTGCCTAGTGGGTCTCGGTAATTTTGCGTGTGCCAACTGTGTAACTCGCGAAATTTTTTCGTTGTGACAGACTTTACATAAAGCGCCATCCCCGAATGCCCCACTTCTTTCATTCAGCACCCTGATGAAAATATGAATTCGAGTCCGCACAAAGTAACAACTATACGCTTCATTTGCCTTGAAGCTTAGAGCCTAACCGACGGACTATATCCTATACTATACCCCTCAAGGGTCTCTTAGATAAGGGAGTCCTAACTGACACATCACCCTCAATAAGGGTGCACGCGTTTCGGAATGTCAAACGTGGACAAAACTCAGTTAGGCATTGGACACCAGAAATCTTGGTGCTCTCGGAGACTCTCTCGGACCCATGAAATCTCGGAGTTGCAGAGTAAAGTTCACGCATGCATGCACGGACGATTTTGTCAGTCGACGGTCGTGCTTGTTTGACATCACAGCGATCCAGAGGGGTATCCCAGTCACGGATTTTCCATTCTACACAGTAGGACGACGCAACAACAGATAACATTGAGAAGTTAACCAATATGCTTGTTCAAACAGAGTGCGCAGAACGCTCGCGACCGCGCTGTCGACCGACGCCAGCGGTCCCTCAGGTTAGGTTCCGGCGGTAAGTGTTCGGGGCCTTCATTCAAATTTGTAACCAACCTCAATCGCACTTAAAGAAAGAAACGCTATTTTTCGATTTTAAGTAGTCAGTTTCTTCCTCGTTTCTTGCTTACTGCAGGTACAGAAAGGTAGATGAAACTGCCCCGCAGTAAGGCGGGCTCTGGGGCCTATTTGTTTACGTCTGTCTATATTTATGGTCCTTCTCGGCTGTGTCCCACTGTCACGTTCAAAGCACCGATAAAGTACTTCGGCTAGGATTAATATAGAATATTTGTGCTGCAACTTCGCGCACGAAAGTGGAACAAGTATGGTCCCTGTGGGGTGTATTGTTCGCTACCACTGAGCCTGAACGTCGACTCCCTCCGTAAACCTTCCGTCAACTATATCTTGAACCAAAAGCTGATTTCGAATCGTAGGCGTGTCACTTCTCGAAGCTTTGTTCGGCAGACTGTAAGGGTCAGAGCCGGCATCTGCTCCGTTTGCCTTGGGATATCGAAAAGACAGTCTACAGATACCCGGAACAACGCAAGTACTGAACTGTCTAATTAGGCTATTTTTATACATCGTCGGGCTATCATTCTTCTTTCAGTTGAATCTTTCACCCGTGTGGGAGGTTCCCCACCGCCACACCACTGTTCGCGCACATTACACCCATACGTATTGGTACAGCGCGAAAAATATTGATTATCAGCTTTATCAGCAGTGACCCGGCCAGTGTCGCAATAAAGACATCTAGGGCAGTGTTAGCACTTTAGAGTTGCCGTAAGTCGGGGCTGGGTGCGAAATTCCCAATCTCTATTCGAAGTTACTAAGCCAGGATATACTTCACGCTGACCAGACTTTCACCATAAGTCAAAACCAATATATGCGTCAAGTTGTCTGCTGTTTGCCCCGAAGAATGATCCTCGCAATTCCGGTAGTCCACTCATTCACGTGTGTATCCATCATTCCCACCAGATGGACAACACGAATCAATTGCTGAAACGGGGGACGGATCGCTCTAGATAGGTCTTCAAAGGAAACAATCGATTAAATGTTCAAAAGAAATGTGACGTCAGTTTACGTCATGAGAAAGGAGGATGCGGCCGGCCGCCCTCCTTGTTGGAGCGCGTTTCCGTGATTGTATATAAAGTAACTCCTCGGCGGACAAGGGATGTAGAAGTGGTTGCCGCTTGTGCCCCATCAAGATGACGCGCTGTGTTGTGGTCAACGTCACGTGTGTCGTGTTCTTTGTAGCCCTTGTGGTGCAAGCGGGAAGCGTGCGCAGTGAGTACACCACTGCCATCTAGTCTTGTTGCCGCTCGCGATGTATTGGCACGTCTCTGTATATGTGGTGGTGGCCAGCAGTCGGTGTTCAAGTTGGAGATTTTGTGAGATTGTGTCAGGAGCGAGGCAAACTCCAAGCCTCGGGAGCTCCTAATGCACTATAGGGTGGACTACAATACACTGTACAGGTGTATGGAGAGGGGAAAAGGAAGTAGAGTCGCATTTTCTTGGCTTATCCATAGTGTATCTCGTTATAATGTCAGTGAACTGATGTTATTTACGCATACACGATGGTGAAGCCATGGATCTGTGAATGTTCGAGTAATAGTTGGTTTCGATGTAACCCATGACCGTCTGCGAGGAGGGTAACGTTGCCGAAGGTGCGAGGTTAATGAAATGTCTCCAGGAACTAAAGACGGGGTAAAAACGTGTTGTCGATGTGTCTCCTCTATTGGTGAGATGAACGTGGCCCGCGACAGGGATGCTGCTATATCAATTGTTTTCCCACGCGCGAACTTGTGTCATTTGCTACCCGTCTGAACTATTCGGTGTCAAATACCTGGGAAGGCTCGAGATTTCGCTGACAGTTAGTTTTGAGTCATGACAACTCATTGTGCGACATGGAATTCAATGCCAGATAACGGCTATATCATCTTCTACTTGCCTACTTGTGTATCGTTCGGGGGACGATCACAATACATTTCATACGCATAAGTTTTAAGCTACGGCTGGTATCTGTATTGGCTCGTATGTCCCCTTAAGTTGCTTTGAGAAGACAAGGGCATCATGAGTAGAGGTTACCAACGGGGGTCGGTGTAGGAGACCCTCTTTTGAAACCAAACTGTTCCGGTCAGACGATAGGCACATTAACTGAGTGGTATAGCTGAAACTACAACAGGTTTATGCTCATTTACAGCACTTCAGCAGGTATGTTTATGGCGACTTCACAGCTCCCACGTTCATATAACTCCTTCGTTTCGGTCTCATTTCACATCGATCATAGCATTTTCGTTCCCCTCGCTTCTCTTCAAGTGGATACCACACGTCAGCAAGAGAGCCGTGCATCAGCTGGATGTCAAAACTAAAATTGAGTCTGCGCATACTCCCTGAATATTGTCAGGCAATTTCCACTTAGAGCTGTAATTGAGCTCAACACTGCTAGCAAAAAAGGAAAACAATAATAATGATAATAAATGGAGGTGCGCAACACACTGCGATGGAGAAAAGCGTTTGCGTTTGAAAAGCAAAAGCAGGAACTGCAGCGGCGAGGAAGTTCCGAGAGCAGGATCGCCGTTAAGTGCACTTCCCGTTAGGAAACGATAAAGAAGCTTCGTAAAAGGAACTGACCACTGGCGCCTACGGGACAAGATACCATAGAACTCTGGACGATTTCGCCTATTTATTTTTCTTAACTGTAGATATATTGGATAAGGGATACAAAACAGTGCGAGCGCAGCCCACTCCTTTGCATGCAGAAGGTGCGCAAGCATAGTTCCTTAAGCTCGGTAAAGTAGAATATATAGATGTCAGCTGTCAGCAACCGCGTTCGCGGATAAGGTCCCTGGACAAGTGTTAGCGATGTGGTTTTGTTGTGCTCACGCAAAAGCATATATAAAAAGGAACGCACATCGCAAGGGGTTCAGCGTGAATTGTGCGTGGTATAGAAGGTGTTTCTCCTCTTTCCATTTTCTAAACGTGCTGTTCAAACTATAGTTTAAGGACTCCGTTGTAGCCCACTCCCTTTGTGGTTTCTTGCTATTGCTATGCTTGCTTGCTATGCTCGCTTGCGATTGGTTACTTGGGTTTTTTGCCTGCTGCTGTCGGTATTTAATGTACCACACTATTTTCAAGACATTTAGCTAGTACCAGTAAAGCAACTGAAATGGGGCGCCACAAAACGGCGAAGGACAGGGCCATCTTGCGGAAAATTCCTATAAAAAATATGCGGAACTTAGTGACATCCAAGCCGTGTTCTGGGCCGTCTTTTATGTGCAACCGATAGACAGAAAGGCGTAATTGGGTGACAGACGTTGCTTGACAAGATAACCTAAGAGCTGTGCGAAAACAAATTTGATCCCTGCAAGACGACGGAATTTAGCTTGTTCGGCAAGCAAGAATTCACTAACCCCCTACCCTCACCCTTGCACACACACACAGAGAGAAAAGAAATGTAAACAGCACGACATTAGCATTAGCCAACCTAATGGATGAAGGCACGAACACAAACCACCGCACGAAGAAAAGAGAACAAAGTGGCATCTGGACTGGGAAGTGACCTGGCTAATTAAGAATGGGTGTCGGCAGTTCCAATGAAGNCCCTAAAACATCAAGACGGGTGAGACGATAAATACCGCTCAAGTCTACTTCCGAACTCTTTACTGGACTTTTAACAGGGTCGAGTACATACAAGTAGCTAACGATCGCTTCCTTATCATCGGCTACTGTAAAGCGAAGTATCAAGGAATTTTGCGCGGTGTGAAAGTTGCAGCTGTATATACACCGCCTTACCCTGAGCCTAATTCTACCTACAGAGAGCTGCTGGCGCCTTCCTCCACAGTTGAATAGGCCCGATAAGACCGCGTGCGTGAGAAGAATCTCCGGCAATGAGCGTCCCTTTCCTCGGACTATTTTTATGCCGAACACGTCTCTGCGCAGGAAACAAAAGGTGTGGATGGAGAAGTCCGGTGCCGTAAGGGGCCATTGGTCACTGCGTAACAGTCGTAAAAATACGTGGGCTCGTAATATTCCGCGTATACTGCAAAATCGAGGCCCACAGGTCGTGAGGACGGCAACGCAACCGAGCGAGACGGACAGGGATATTGTCGTCCTCTGGTTTCCGTTTCTGCAAGCCAGGAAGAAAATTTTGAATGTTTCTTTTGGCCTCGATCGTTCCCCATTCACAACGCGGGCTCACTGAGGCGGACTTTCGATGAACAAGGCTACGCTTCGCTGAAGTCCTCCACAACAAAAGGAATACGTCTCGAACAACGACGGCAGACCCGTGAGGTATATTTGTCGCGTCATCGTCGTCGCTGTGCAAAAGTTCGGCAAGACTCCGACCTTGTCTCATTGACCTGTGCTGCGTCAGTACAGTGTTAAGCAAGAGGACCTGGTTGTGCCCTAGTATACGTTGCCAGCTTTCATCTCCTCGTAAGGCGCACGACGGATTGAACAACGGAAGGGTGTTCTGTTTTGTACCAACACCTCATTCACACATATTCGAGAAGATGCTCCGAATTTTTACTAAGAAACTGACCTAACATTCACAGACAGGCTTAAGAATACGAAGAGAAACCTGTCTAGAGACACTTTATTGTGATTAAGTTATCTGAAGGCTGAAGTTTCGTAGGAATTCGTTCATTTTACATTATAAGCAAACGAAAGCCGTCGAGTCTTCGGTACGGGATGGTTAGAACCAGCGATGGGCACGAATACAATTATCAATTGCCCCTGCAGATTTATAAATACGCATAATAGAAAGAAATACAAAGCAATGAGTGAAGACCCGAAAAGAGACGGAGGGATACCGCCCACGAGTAATGAAAAAGAGAGCTGTGGGCGCACACAAAAGGCCGTCAGTAGGGCAATCAACCTGCTGTATATACCAAGGACAAGGCCGGCTGTAGCAGCGCATACTTGATCGTTATGTGTCGGATGGCAATCAAGGATATGCTATTCTGGACGACACACAAAACGCATTGCCTTCCCGGTTCTTTGCATAACCATGCACATATTGGGGGGCTACAAATTGGCACCCGGTGATCGAAATGAAAATTCGACACGACTACATCCAGGCGCGTATATCCCATGCCGGTCCTGTTGAGACACTGTTATGCGTAAGGTATGATTGGGTGGATAAATGTAGCACATTATTTTTGACCGCGAAATGGAACATCTTCAGGGGACATACGTACAGCTGGGTGACAGTGACGTGAACAACCAATTCTCTACTGCCTTATAAAAGTCACTCTAGTCAGCGTATGAGCAACAGCAAGTGGTGATACAGCCGTTGCCGCTTGTCGTAGCAGGGCTCGCTTTGGGTGGGAAACGTCACGACTACGAAGGGGACAACAGGCGCATGTTGGGCTCATTTCAGCCTGACTTGCTTGCATTAATCGTCAGCGGAAATTCCAGGAAAAGCAGTACAGCCGGCGGTACGGATCCATTCCGCCACCTGCCAGTTTTGAAATGAGAAGCAGACACTTAGCCCACTCGGCCGTAACACTGGTGGTAAATACTTTGCTACCAATACGCATTAAGAAAGTAAAGAAAACGAAAGCGCGGGTCTGGGTGGAACAGCCATTCGTGCCCTTATATTTGCAGTCCTCGCAGTGAACCTGCACACACCAGCGAATACGTGTTTCTGTTGTGGAAGGAGTCCCGTCCGAATCTAATCACAGGTGTGCTAATGAATGCGCTTCGGCTAACATTGAGAAAAGCGAAGTACCTCGTACATGTTTGTGCTGATGTAACAAGTCAACCCGTTTTACAAGTCAACGATCGTTTTAAATTAATTATATAAGCTAGTAAATGTATAAAAGGGCTCAGGTCTCCCTTCCAATCCGCGTCCTGATCTTTCGCCGAGAGGTTACCGCGGAATGAGGTTGGGTTGCCGTCTGTCCTGTGGGGTGCCTTGGTCGTCAAGGAACCCCCAGGCTTATTTTTGAAATCGATGTGGTTGGACCTTCGGACTGACCCATCTCACAGTTGGCAATACAAAATGTATAAAAGGGTTTAGGTTCCATACAGTGGACTATATGTTATGGAAGACGAGACCGCAAGTGAGTGGATCATCTAACAAGTCAACAATACAACAATCGTTTTAGCCCTCTACGTCTGACCCATCTTACAGCTTGCTGCACAAACAACAATCGCTTCACAAAAGGTGAAGGGATACCTAAAAAAAAGAAGAAAAAAAAAACGTGACAATTATCTGTGGCTAAGGGTCGTTATAGCACGATAAACAAAGGTCAACTGCTGTTAAATTTGATCTGCTTGCTTTGGCCAGCTCGCTGTAGCTTGTTTTCGTGGGCCACCGCTTATCTTGAGCAGTACAGTGTTTTATACCACATTTTGAGCTATGGTCTTCTATATCATCCCCTTGCACGTGTCCACTTGCACGTTGAAGAGATTTTTCTACCTGTTTATCTGCAAAGAACCTGGCCAGACACAGTTTCGAGTTAGTTTAGACTTCTCTACTTGTCAAGGAGCTGCTACTTGTTTCCATTAGTAGTACTGTTATTAGAATGTGTTTTTATCTCTTCCAGACCCCGTACGTATTTAAGAAGCGCTGCCATTATCATTACATTGCCAGAATTATGTTTCCATTGTCCGGTTTCCACTACCGTCATTTTATGTTTGTTTTTATATTTTTAATATTTTAGTATTTACCATTAAAAAAAAAAAAAAAAAACTTATGCTGCTGCTAGCTCGAGCCACCAGCTCAAATATTCATAGAGGAAGAATGCACGCTATCTTCGTTCTCTCTTCATATCTCGGTAGCAATGTGAGGGAGGTAAATATGGTTACTGGCACCGTGTGTGGGAGATTTTCGGCGCACGTCAAAAGATCCCCAGGTGGTCTAAATTATCCACAGTCATACCTTATGGCGTCGCCCACGGTCACAGTTGCCTCGCGGCGACGTAAACCCACCAATTATAATTACTTCATATCTTCTTGTCATAACCAGAACGTTGTTTTGCATGTCTTACGACCGCCATGCCTCGAACATACATCTGTAAAAAAAAGGGCAGCACGTTTCCGACTGCCTCAAGCAGAACAATGTACTGAAAGTTGGCTGCATTAGTGCTGCACCCCTAATGCACATTGTGCTGCCTGAGACCTAACGCCTCCGAATCCGCTTTTCGACGGGATATATCCCCGTTCCATAGCCCCTTTGTGCACTCTCACGGAATACGGTTTATCACCGAGTTGTCCTATGTAACATGAATTCATGACGGTATATAGGGCACGAGTCAAACTTGGCGAGCGGTATCCTAATCAATCTTGTAGATTGGTTCTGTTGTGTTTCCATTTTGATCCATGGCCACCACGTACTCGGGTTCAAGGTTGTTGAGTGTCCTACATCGTGGTTTACTAGGTCACGCGCATCATTTTGATTTGCGATAGATCAAGCAACATTACAGGGTACGTGACGCAGCTACTTTTCCCACATGAGTCCGCACAATATGCCACTCTGACCACGCGTGTGTGAGTTCATTAAACCTGCGTCTCAGCTCTGATACATTTAGTTCTCGACGTTTTCCTTCAGCGGGGTATCAGTTAGGTTTATTTTCATTTCTTTGTTTCTTTTGAGCTGGTGTGCTCTCTATTAGGATATAATGTTCGTGTGGCCGTTCATGCTCCTCACGATAAAACGGACAAAACCAAGAACGAAATAAAAAAAATAATCAGATAAAAAAAAAAGGAATCCGATCCGTGATAACTAATGTCTTTCTTTAACGGGACTCCCGGTTACCCTGTGGCATGGGCTCCTCACAAACGCTATGCAGTTACATTTCTCTATTCTTCCCGTTTATTTGGAGGAAATTCTTTCCCGTAAGCCCCAAACCTCATAAGCCCCGAAAAAGTCCCTTCGGTGGTTATGAGCATTCGGTGCAAGCGAACAGGGTGGGGAGCAAGTTGCTCACAAGCACCAAAAGCCCCACATACCCACAAGCATGAAATGCTCATTAGCCCCGAACAAAATAATTTGGTTCTTTTCAGCATTTGGGATGCAATGATGTCTGTTCGTGACAAAGGTTAAGTTAGTGGCACTGGGGACATATTGCTCACGTCGAGAATGGACCCACGTTTAATGGTGTCCGTTCGTGACAAAGGTTAGGTTAGTGGCTAAAAGTACCAAAGGATTTTTCTCCTTTTCTTTTCTCCAAATCCATCCGTCCATACAGCCTGCTCCCCCGGGCTATCCGACTATATCCACAGAAAGGCAAGTCCTCTTTGTGGATTGCGTGCATCAGTTGCGGATATCAATAATGCGCACTGATGCAGACGATTACGGAATCTTTTGGTCAGCGGCAGCCTCAAACACAAACAGTGCGACAAAGAAGACAAATCGAAGATCAGTGTTGTGGTGTCACTCATGACTCGTGAGCTAATGCGCGACTGACCATACCATTTGTCAAGCGGTTGAACGAAACGCTGTGTTCTCGAAACTGAATCCTGTTAACCTACGAAGTTAAGTCCGCCTTATTCTCAAATTCGCTACTATTTTATTCGGCCACAACACCTCGTGCTTCGTTGCACCCTAACAAGTGCATGCCCTTCGTGGTCGCGACTGAGATGATTTTCACGCTGCTGCATCCTCAATGGTCACATTCGTGCGTTCTTGAGGAAAATGATGATATTTGAGAACCGGATCTAGGCGGTAGAACGGGTGAGGGTTAGAGATGCTGATAGGATGTAGATAGCAAAGAGGCTCACCTAGCAAAACGTTTTTGTATAGATTAGTAGACGCGTCTTTCCGTAATATTCTAAAACATGTCCCACCATCTTAGGTCCCGATAGGCAGAGACTGCTACTATACGTATTCACATCGTTCGCGATCTAAACGAAAGTTCGCTTGAAAATGAACTTCGACAGGGGCCAGGTCGTTAGAATACCTGTCAGTGAACATGAAACCGAAATGACAGCATACCGCGATGCTGGGAAACAGCCTGCGGGCTACGTGCAGAGTGTGAGGACGCACGAAAAGACTTGGCGTCAGTGAAGCCTGCCAGAAGCAAAAGAAGGGCAGCTGCGAGAAGCGCCAAAACGGGCGACAAGGCTCTAACAAAAGCAACGCATCATTTGACGGGTCAACGTCAACTACCACCGAGCTGAGAAGGAGGTGATGCGTGAAGACTTCGTTGTCTGTGCAGGTCACATCAATGAGCGCAGTGCGTGAGAGGCCTCCTGGCATTACGCAGCCAGTCGTGCTCGCCTGATTCTCATGCCGTTACCAAGTAGAGGGGCAAGCCTACGTGGCTGACGTTATTCGAAACTTTCCAGCAACCTTTCTTTACAAGGCACGCGAAAGAAATGTTCTTGGCGTATGTAGCTCACCGCAATGTGCCAAATCAAGCCAAAACGCTAAATCGGGCACATGCTGCTGAACTAGAATCAGCTCAGCTTGCTTTCGCAGAATTCGATATTTTTAAAATATAAAGAACATGCACGTTTTAGCGCGCTCTTGGGTATTCCGTACTGCGTGCGCAATCTGAGTGCTTTTGACGAACTAAACTTCTCTAAATATAAATTATCATGATCAAATTAACAAAACGAACTATTGAACTACCGTTTTAGGGAAACGACGTGATTACAAATGCCTATAACCATACCCTAGTAAAACATGAAAAAAATCTACCGGGCAAAAACTCAGACACGCATGACCTGGCTAGACATATGCGTTCTCCACTTTTCCGAAGAAACTCTAATTAAAAATGAAATAACGAACTTTACTTAATTAGTCAGTTGAAAGCTCAATACCCAAGCTCAACTCAAAGCTCATACTCAGTTCAGTACTCAACTCATAGACCTTTCATTAAAAACGTACCTCCAACTACAAGAGACAGAGACGCGTCCTGCAGTAATTTCGTCTTGGTATGTTTACCACTGCGTGGTTGTCAAGCCGAGACTTACTCTCATGACGCAATCCCAGGCCATTCATTTGCACTGCATAACCTCTTGGGACGTCCTTGTTCCACAAAATCGTTGTATAAGGCGGAAGCCTAACCTGTGCGCTTACTTCACCGGAAAATGCAACGGTCATCCAGCGGCTACTGCGTTGCGCTGTGTTCCATCTTGACAATGCTTTATTCTGAGTGCGACCTGGCGACCCCCAGAACTTGTTTCAACAGGTTCTAAAATCGGAACGTCCAATGTGTTTCCGCAAGCTCGCGCACAGCTTTCGCGATCATCCACGTGACCTCGTAAAGGTTGCTTTGATGGTTGACGATAACCCGCTGCAGAAACGAAGCCTATGAATAGCCGACGGAACCTTCGCTGACGGAAAGCGAGACGTGTCGCGCAAGCAATGCGTGCATGCAAAACAACAGGCGCGCACTCAAAAACAGAAAAAATATAAAAAGATTTAAAAGAAATAAAAGCAACGGCAAATTTCACTAAATCGAACTAACTGCCAAATTCGACCGAAGTAACAGAAAAAGGAAATATAGATTACATATTATAAAAAGTAAAGCAACATATATCTGTACCCACGAGCTGGCCCAGATAGATCTCCCATTTCATTGCTTCTTTTTTCCTATACCATAATTGCAGAAAAAGGGGACCAACGCCCTTTCGAGCTGAAACTGGTGGGGCGAACGCCCAAGCTGCGGAGGGATCCCTTCTTCTGCATGCACAACACATACATCGGACGCTTCCGTTATTTGTGCTTATCAACAGGAATTTACTTATCATGTTAGAAACAAAGAACGGGATGAAGCTTTTGGAACACGTATAGCTCGGGTGAGCTGCGGGAAACCCCTGGAAAGCATCGTTCCCGCCTTCGAACCTGGCCGCTAATGTTTTCGTGTCCTCATCCAATCCAGGATACAGAAAAGTATATATAACACTTTCCGTGTTCTAGATTCAACGTGCATTACAGATGAAAAACAAAGGGCGTCACAAGAAAACAAAAACCGGAATAAGGAATAGCGCAATGCAAGAAAGCAGGCTGTGTATTATTTCGACAAAGCCATTGCAACAATATTACGATCATCGCCTTCTGAGATTGTTTATAAACCAACACAAAACTCCGCAAAGATCCGCGTACGGCGATAGTCATTCATAAATGGCAATAAGTAATTACTTCATCATTCATTTATCTTCAAGATCAGGAGGGCACGAGCGACTTGTCAACGACTAATGATTAATCGATAATACAATTACACCAAGTCCCATCCCCCTTTAGCCATGAGCTTACGATAAATGTATTCTAACAGTTCGCTATGTTTTGATATATTTATTTAATTAATTCGGTGTTAGCGCCGCAAGGCAACTGTGGCCATGAGCAGCTTACAGATGTGGACAGAAGGAGACAGGGTAGTACGTAGGAGGGGGGAAACAGGTAGGTTAGTGTGCGGTCTGGGCCGGCTACAAAGAGAACTGTGCTGACATACGACTGGGAAGTCTGAGTGTAACACGGGGAGAACCCCACACAGCTCAGCCGGCGGTGGGATTCGAACCCACCATCTCCCAGTCTATGCATGGAACGAGTGACTCCTTAGCCCGTCGGCCATGCCGCTGATGAAGCTATGTTTTGACGGTTGCCACACAGCCTTGTGCCAGAGGGGTTTGCGTCACACGCAGATGTATGTACCCTGATATTTCACCCTATTTTTACGTTTTATCTACAATTACTGAAGCCGTCCAGCATCCCCGCGGCTTGAAATCTTCGCCCAATTCGGCAAACGCTCCTTTGCGGTCGTGCTTTCGGCATGGTCTGCTTATTACGTGTGCGGCTAATTTTGCTGAAGACTGCAGAAGTATCAAGAAGCCGACACGTTTAGAAGTCACGCTTGACCTCTGCGAAGCGGTTTCTGCTAAACAATGCGCTTGGGGGAATCTTCTTCCTCGGCCGTGCGGTCAGTTTGTCTGGTTTCGCTTTCATCCGTCCCTTCCTCTGAAGGAAGGATATACTGCTGTTTGTTTGCGGAAGGAAATGAAGCCTTCCTCCAGCGTGTAGGAGGCAAAAATTGAGGTTACAAAATAGTTACCTGCACAGCTTGGGGACATCATTACACGGGGAAGCAGCTACGGCCGATGCTCGGCTATGTAGGTCAGCACGCGGATCTGGAAGGATTCCTGCAAATTTCCTTTTTCCGTTGGCCGAAGATGCTGATCTATATTTGCTTCAGACATTACATAGTCGTCATTATGAGGCAATGCAAGGTTGGCGATGTTGGACAAGGCATTTTGCTTCGCGGCTGTCACGCGCTACTTGTCACTGGAAATCGTTTACCCAGAGTCAAGGACAGGACGGGGCCTTTAACGATACAAAATGTAACGGGTAAAAGAACGAGAAAAAAAAAATTTTCCAAAATGTCCCGTTAAGCATGTAAGAAGGCGATGTCACAGACCGCGTGGCCTGTCATCTACGATGAGTCAGGAATCACAACCAAAACTCTATAAGTGACCGATGAAAGCCACGTCGATTATATGTGAGACTGGCCCGACTAAATTGTGCTAAACATAGGACGCTAAGCCTGAGGAACACGATAAAACGACAGGTTGAAAATCTGCTATTTGAGGTTTTTATTGCGGATTTTTTTTCTCGGAGTTACCAGTAGTGATATTACCTAGTCACCCCCCAGCTCGTCTGTTTCCTTGCCGCTCTTTAGGTGACAGCAGATCGCGTTCCGCAAAACCTGGTGAATCGTACGGGAACAATTTTATGCGGCCCTTCGATACGATACTTAGGCTGTTGGCCCGGTCTCCTCAGTTAGACTTGGAAATAACTTGTTTGTGGGCCAAACTCAGGCATCTTTTACGATCGAATTCTTTCACCAGAAAATTCCCTTCGCACGCGAGGAACCTGTTATGCAGAGAAGCTGCCTGTAGTTTCCCTGCGTTTACCACAACGGTCACGACACTTCCGTCTCGTATAATCGGGCCGTTCAGACACAGAGACTAGTAAACTAGGATGGGCCGGAGATTCGAAAAAAATAAGATGAGGTGCGACTAGTAGGTGAGATCATGCGGATGCTCTTTCCGCCGACAGGTTGCCCCGAACGCAGCCGGTTGTAGAGCAGGTTAAAAGGCGTGCTTGTGATGCTGCTGCTAACTGAAAACGCTTACTTTTGGCTAAACAGGTTTCTACTATACTCGTGACGGGACTTTCTACGTATTCTTCTGGGTCAAAAGCGGTTATGCACTCACGGTGCACGCGACTGTAACTAAGCCCTGATGCTCACACTCAGGAGGAGACAAGACATGACACCCAATTGGTGGTCCATACGCGCTATATTTACTCCTGTAATCTAACTGCGAATGATACCGTCAGTTTTGTACATAACGAAGCAACCGTGGTCAGCCGTTTGGCGCGCAGATGTGGACAAATTGAAAGAAAACAAAATGTTGGGAACAGGGGGATTGGCGTGTGTCCTGGTACGACTTTAAAGGAACTCTGAATGAAACTCGGGAAAAACCACAGACAGCACAGCCGACTTTTGGAAGCGAGCCTAACACGTCCCAGCCTGGCGAGAAAGAGTGAGCACCCACCCGGCCATGAACCTGCTTTTGTGACCAGAAAAGACAGCAGGACTACTCCCACAATACAAGGATGATTCCCAAAGTCATTAACCAGTTTGGTAATATGACGTACACTGCACAAAGCACGACGCGAACTAACCAATTACTCTCCAACTACAGCAAGGCACAATCGCACTGACTCCAACCTCTGACCATGAAAAGTAGTTGAACCTAACATGGCAGAGGTTTATGCTGTTCCTGCTCCACTTTCTCCCTCATCAGATTTTTACTTGGTGTTCCACTCTAAAGAATTACGTGCAGTCAGACTCTAGACATCGTTCCACATAATGTCAACACTAGCCGAAACTTCTTACGCATAAGGATAGTTAATATTAGTAATTCGTGACTTTACGTCGCGATATAACTGTGGCAATAGGATATGGATATGCCCGACAATAACGCAAGCGGTAGTTGCGTTTTTCATACCGAAATGTATTGAAAGGAAGGATAGGGGGTATTTACAATTTGAGTCTGATCCGAGCTGTCACAGCGTGGAACAGCAAATACCAAACGGCCAGGAGTCATCCAGTTCCAATGATCAAATATTTTTCACAGTTAGCTTGAGGTGCATCTCCCGCATAGATGAGCGAACTCACTATGAGGCCTCATGAGGTCCCCATCACCTCATGCCAATGAATTGAGGGTGAGTGAGGCCAAGGAATGTGTAATGGGTGATATGAGTGCACTCATGAGGGGTGAGGCATCACGGATAGAAATGTGAGTGTACACATCAGGCCTCATCCCTCTGAAAGCCAAGCGTGAAAGCACTCATCCCGGAGGCCAGACCGGCCATGAGGGTGAGTGAGGGCATTCACTTGTGAAGCCATCCCCCTCATTAGTTGAATGCACGTGAGGTTGAGGACAGTGAGGCACTGAAGGGTCATCAGGCCCCTCATGATTTTAAGGCAGGTGAAAGCGAAGGCCCATGAGGACTCGGGTGATCCTGACAATTACGAGTTGAGGCCTGTGAAGGCAGTCGCATAACGGAGGTTAGAGTGAGGGGGAATGAAGGGCCGCAGTCATGAGGTGAACTGTGCCGAGGGTGAGTGATGTGTACTGCGAAATTAGGGGAGGAGAAGGTGAGTGAAGTCGCAACTAAACGCCCACCTACGATCGCTGCACAGCTACCTCTGCGTACATGTTGCTTGTAATATGTGAAAAATGTATAATTCTCTTCATTCTAATTACTAATTAGCCAGACTACAACGCAAAACTGAGACGTTAAACATGGTTCAAATGATTACCCATTCGCTATCATCTTGAGACGACTGTGATTATGAGCAACATCACAGTGATCGGTCGTTGATATTAATTTTGCTCACCGGAGAGATCTTGCGTATGCTCGTACATATAGCTTGCAGAGGAATAGACACGCAGAACATCGTATTTTATACTTTTCACTGACGACGAGGAGCACCACGTTTCCTTCCACCGAACTGCTGGCGTTCTCCACCTGGTTCGAACCCCAAACCCTGGGATCAGAAAAAAAAAAAAAGAAGCACGTTGCTAGTACTGCCAACCAATTTTGCTGAAAACATGGTTCGAACGCACCGGCCGATGTGCTCAGGCTATATAGACTTGTCAAATAGTTAGCGCCCAAGTGATAGAGGAATCGGGCGGAAATGTCATGGGACCAGCTTGTAAATTGCTGCCCTTGCGTTGATATGTCTCAGCCGCAAGTATAAATGCGGAACAGAAAGCCGGTATTAACCGATAGTTTCATGCGGAACTGAACCAAGCACGGTGGCTGTCCTTCAGAATGTTCGAGTCCTTCGTCGTTCTCTAACAATTCAGAGCATCGTACCGGTTCGTGTTTTACACCAAAAGGATTGTATGCAGGCTTGTCCATTCTTGTTTGGACAGCTATAATCGAAGCAGCCTGTGTACCTATACCCTGTCGAGTACTAACTCATAAATGCAGAATAAATGCCCCTCTTCTGCAGTACTCTGAGCATACGTGAGAAAAATTTCGAGGCAGCATGAAAACTTTTACTGCGCTTGACAGATGTGGCGAATGGTCTGCTCTGCTGACATGAGTTCTGCAGAAGAAGAGGCTATAAGCGGTGTAACCAAGTGGTCAAGCCCTTGCCCTCACAAAAACAAACAAGAAGATAAAGAAATCATCATATTTTTCAGTCTTATTTTCTTTATAAATACTTTTCTGGCTACAAAATGCAGAATGAACGTGTAGAAATTCACGACGAAGGCTATTTTGCCAGGACTCGAAACGAGACCACTGATTTCCGGTGACGGTACCAATAGTTAAAACCGGAATTTCTTTAATTTCCCCGGTTAGAACTATAAACCAGCTTCCGTTCTCGCAGAATGCCATGGAACTCATCACGCATGACGTGCATTGAGTAGCCGTTTGACTGAGTTTGACGATGGCGTGCTTGCGGAACAGAAGAAATGCGGCTTTCTTCCAAACCTCACGTGAACGGTTGTGACTACCGAAATTAGATGCGCCAGCTTGGAACCGGCTGTCCCTCTTGTCCACCCATGCGGGCCATTTGCTGCAAGAGGCGGAAACGGGTTCGCCGCAGCACCAGTATAGCACGGCCGCTATACCAACTTCCGACCAGAACAAGCACCGTTTAGTTCCGCCCGAACGAAAAAGACGAGGGTGGGACAATGCTGCTGTCACCACGTTGACTGAGCCAAGTGGGCGCTGCTTACTAGCTATACTTACGCGTGCCCGGAGTTGACAGATTCTTCCTGTATGCGCTACATGCATAAAGTCACGCAATGACATGACTGTAGATGAGACAGGAAAACATATAAAATACACATTTACAGCACAACAACGCCGCCCAGTAGTAATGAAACTATTAAAGGCAACCGATGAAAGGTGTGTCACCGGGGGACACATCCCTCTGACTGCTGGTCAGAGATGGTATAACAGTTAGACCACAGTGTCAGCCCTCTTACCGAATTGCAATGCCACGCGAGGTGAACAAGGACACATTCTCCTACATAGCTTTTGCTCTTCCACGACTGTTTGTTTACGTAAGTGTGAGCGTGACTGGGATCAAAGAGATGTGGGTTCGAATCCCACTGGTGACAAAAAGTTGCCAATGATGCAGCGGACATTACATCTTTCAAAACGTTAGTTAACGAATTTTAGTTTGACGCGAGACCTTTTAAGCCGTTTGCAAAACAAACTTTTTTGCGTGTGTCTTTAAAGAAAAAGAAGAAAAAGACGGCTAGCGTCCGCTCATATGTTAACAATCGCAAGTTTCAAGTTTGAAAAAAAAAAAAAATAATAATAATAATAATAAATAAAAATGTGTTGCGCTCCATCCCGTTCGAACAAGGTTGAAATACTACTATAGTTTGACGTTGCAGTGGCATGCGGTATCCCGTTAAGGGGTTTGTGACATCTGTCATGTTGTACCGCACCCCAGAATATCGGCGGAAAAAGAAGAATTTTTCTACGTGCCGTACTTACCGAGATATAACAGATTAAAGAAACAATCACGTGACAGGGGTCACCCTGTCCACCCGTCGGCGGCCGGCGTGCGTGTGCGACGCCAGCAGAGGACAAGTTTTGGTACCCGCCATGGGCTCATTTTGGGACGCTGTCACTAAAATTTGGAACGCAACTTTCTGTGAATGAATACAATGATATTTTTTCCTTTGTTGGGCGTATGTTAGGGGGCAACTGTCCCAACCCCTTTAAGCATCCGAAATGTCGCTGTTGGTTTGCTTGCTGGGTTGTGTGCTTGAATCTTGCACATTAGCAATGCATCCTTCAGTACGCGAGCCAAGGCAAATAAACATGTCTAAGGCACAGGCATATTGTCGGTCATACTGCTGTACGCTTCGTGGTGGCGAACTGAAAGGCGAGGAAGGACCGTCGCCTGCTCGGAGCTTACAGGGGTTTTATTATATCTCCACACAGGGGTCCGTCGTCAGGTCGTTTACGAGGACGGCTCTCAAGAGACTGCAAAGGTTCAAATGTCCCACGCGATTCCCAGGGTTGTCCCTTACGCGCCCCCTTCGCTCCGCTCTGTAGTCGGCTACCCTGGCGATCTGAGCAGTTTCCTAAAGCCAACCCCACCTGCGACGACCGCATCACTGGTCGCTAAAGCGGTGCCTTCCTCGCCTTCTGGTCTACCACCCAAGAGACAAGGTACTACGAATTAATAATCAGCGTTACTTTTTCATTTCTTCCTGCTATAGCTAAAGAAAGAAAAGACCCCAACAGTCAACCAAAGTCCAGGGACGCATCCAAAGCAGAGGCATCCTCCAAGCATAGTGCTGTAACATCAGGGTCCTACGTGCCAGTCTTTGTACCCAAGCACCTTGTCCACAAGCTGCACACAACAGGCACATCGGCATTCACTCCATCACAGGAGCCGCATGACACCCAGGAATATGAAAAAGAAAATGATTCTCCCACGAGACCATCATACACTTATGATTCTCAGGAGCGACCTTCACTGTCTAGGCAACCAAGTCCTTCACTTCAGTATGTAGCAAGGCCATACGACGACCGTGAAAAGAACGCATACTCACCGCCTCCATCAACTTCTTATCAGGACGATCCGGATTCTGAGCATCATCGGGAGTACAGACCTGTAAGACTGGCGCACACAGAACACCAACCATCTGCTCACAGTCACTATGGTAGTCATAGGTACCACACTACAGCTCTGCAGCATTCCCAAGAAGCTGATGACTATGCCAGACACCCAAGCCCAAACCATTCTAGAGAACGGTATACAAGCAGTGGACATGTCACGTATGTTCAACCAGAAGAAGCTCCTCATTATCACAGGCAGACAGCAGATGACAGCAGCGGTGAAGTTTACGACGCCCGTGGGGGAAGGGGTTATGACAGCAGGCACCGTGACTATCACCATGTACCAAAGACACAACATTCCACCACGTATGGTACTCCTTCTCTGTACCGGGCCAAGGGTCCTCCAGAGCACCATGAAGTAGAGCAACCTGTGTACGGCAAACCGCACACAGAACATATGACCCATCACGAGTACTCCACTACAAACAACGAAGCTCACGTGCCTTCTATCCATTCAAACTATCCTCCTAGAGGAGAAACCACACGAAACTATGGCCACTACGGAGCTCGTACACGGCTGGTGCATCTCGAACCTGAACAGTTACCACAGCAATATGGCTCCATTGCCGAAGGAAACCCTTATGTGAACTCGGGAAAGACCTACACTGCAGTGCCACCACCTCCTAAGTACCCGTCCCACGAAATCTCCTATCCATCAGCTTCGCCAGGAAGCATACGGTTCGATGATACATATACGAAAGGCCAGCTACTCCTAGGCACTACACAGAACAAGAACAGTGACAAACTTTACTACAGCACACAGTCTTTGTCGAGTCCAATTGGAGGACGCTATCTAAGTTCCAGCTACCTCGACGGTGGCAACACAGAGGCTTTTTCTTTAGGAAGCAACAGTGAATCGCTTCCCACCAGTGACAGAAATTACTACAAGAATGCGCTTCAGGGCTCAGACTTTTCTGGGTCTCTAGATGCCAGATTTGCTGGAAGCCTCAAGAGTGAATACGGTGGTGGGTCACAAATAGTTGGTTCCACATCCATGGACAAGATAAAGCCATATACACGCTCTGCATTTCTGGGGGGTCGCTTTGATCCATTTGGTAAGAGCTTTTTCCCGTCGTCGTCTCAACTGACTTTCGATGACAGCAAATACAGTCAACTCGAAGGCAGCGCTGGTGAGCACAGCACTTTAGCCCTTTTGCCAGGAATGAGACCAGGCAATTCTTACAACTTTGACCTCAGCGACTATATGACTGCGGCATCCAAACGTGTGGCCTCTACAGATGGGTTGTCACCAACTGGTGCAACAAGACGAGGTTCCAAAGACACGGACATAAGAAGGTCATCTTCGACGTCAAGGACTAAACGCGACACCTCGGGAGAGAAGCATCAAAAATCAAAGCAAGCGGAGACCACTGTCTCGTCCAGAGACCAGACTGCAACTGAGACAACAGCTGCTTCACGCTTCCTTCCAATGTCACAGCCTTTCAGCAGCCAAGAGTACGGATACACCCCGTTCTTCGAAAGTCAAGGGAGGTCTTCACAGTTTTCATCGACGTTTGGCTACCCCGACCGCAGCGGAGGGAAGCCAGGATCTTTTGGCGGCATCGGCTTTGGGCGTTCATCACCAGCCTTCCATGACATGGAAGAGTATGGCCATGGCCCGCTAGGAAGTGGAAACTTTGAAGTGATTCGTGGTGGAATTTATGAGCATGCAGGATCCAACCATATGCCGTACTACGTACAAAGCCCCGGAAGCTTCAGCGCTGGCAGTTATGGTTATGAAGACACCGAGCCTATTTTAGGCTTCCAAGGTTTCGAACACTTCGGAAACCCGCTTCATAATGCATTGTCTAAACGGGCGCATATTGTTGGGTTGGCATCAGAAAAGAAAGAACACACAGATAAGACCGAAGCACACGGTGATCACGTAGAAAGTGCGTCGCAACTAATACCGGTCAACAATGAGTTGGAGGCTGCTGAATGAGGCTTCAAATGACATTCACATATGAAGTATGGTTTGTGCCTTACTGTCAACAAGATGCGCCACGACAATCACTCATGTTGATGAATGGACAATTGAAGTGGACGACAGCTATGTGCAATTTTTTCCTCTGTGGGCATGCCAGTGTGCTGTGGTGGTCCTAGCATGGGACTTTCTCGGTAGCCACTGCTACAATTTCATCCGATTACAGCAGGGCATCAGCAACCGCTGTGTCTGTACGCTTGATCACTATCAAGTGACTCTCTATAGCTACACGCACAAGAAGTAGGAAGCTGCCTTACGCAAAATAAGGTGTTTTGAACGCTGCAGAGGAGACTGTCTAGGGTAATTGCAGCACCTGATCCTGTCCCCCCTGATTCCTATGATTTTCATAAGGTAGTACTCCACATGAATGAAGCTTTGATCAAGGAATGATCATCATCACACATACTGCACTGCCATGCCAACCACTGGTGCTGTGTGGATATTCTGTCACATGTGACTCATCGTTACTAATGTCCCATGCCAGTCATAGACACTTCTCATGTACCTCATTACCATATTAAGCAATGACGTGCCAACAATGGCTTTTTCACTTTGCCTGTGTGTGTGTGTATGTATGCAATGTTTACCCATTGTCCAATAAAGATCCAGTACACAATATACGAAGCAAAATTATAGCCGGTGTCACAAGGGCACCCAGCGGAATGCACGCATAACAGTATTATACGCAGAGTGTTATCTTCCTTTGTTTGCATAACCGCCTAGAGTTTTATAAATCCCACTTTTATCAATTATAATAAATGGTACATTATATAATCAAGAGCTAAGGAGTTAAGAGCGTGTAACCTATCAACGGCCTTCTGCTGCATGATCCAAATCAAGTACAAGTGAGTCATTTCGTGAAAGACATCTGCAATGAAAACGACCTACAAGACGCTGTACTAGCAGACACTGTCACTGCACGAGTGACAAATGCTGTAGCACTGAGGCAGAAACTGCACCTTAACCCCTTTGTGAATCTCTCTTGCACTTCGGCTGCTACATTAACTAAGCCTGCTCACACCTTTGGGGCTCATACAGCAATGCGCAGTACAAGAAATTGCAATGCCAGCAAGCGTGTCTGACTGCAGAACAACTGGCTAAAGTTTGTGGGTCCTACCTTTATGCTTGCTCTAACAGATTTGTAGGTCATCAGTTATTCCTTTTCTGCCGTTTTTCTAACGGCCATGCAGATTTACTTCAAAGTATATTTTTAAACTGGGCCTGGCTGGGGCCAGACACTATGCTCAGCAAGAGAAGTTGCAACGCAATTGAAGTATTGAACTGGACTGACATGTTGTGAAGTTTGAGGTTATTTAAAGAACTTGCTGTATGCAACATCACAAACTTATGACGCCGCTGGTTCTAGTTTTCGAGATGACGAAAATTCACACTTCTTTACCTGCAGGAATGGGAAGTCTGCTTTATTACACAGAAAAAGAAGCTGCAAACAAAAATTCTGTTTTTCAAAACTTGTAGAATCTACCTATTTTCCTATCAATTTTAGGAGTGCTTTCATCATATTTCCAATGCCATCGACCACTTCATGGAAATTCGGTGTGTCGTACATGAATGCAGGAGTTGATACGATACGATTCTTCTGGTCAACCACAATTCCGTGAGCAATAAGCTAAGGAAGATTGCTGCAGGAAGAATGCATGGCACTGACAGAAAATTGAAGTGGCTTCCTTCAAGGGATCATCTGGTTATTTTACTGAAATATGCAACTGCCTACTGTTCAAGTTAAAAAATTGCCACATCTGAAGAAATTGGTACCAAGAAATATCTTGCTACACCTGGCCTACAAGGTGCACAGTGCTTGAGGAACATACGTACTGTGTTGTTCAAACGGTAAAGACACAGAAATGCACGTTCATATCTTCCCATTCATTGCAATTTAGCCACAAAATGTTTCAGCCTCATTCAGTAACTGCTGATTCATATATCCACTGCCAAACTTATTTCAGGAAGACGATGGGGCTCTAGGCAACAAAGGCAGAGGCCCCAACTAGCCACTCAGAACTGAACCTGCCTTAAAAGGATATGTCGACAGTCCTGTTGTGATGTACGGCGCCCCAGGACTTGACAACTTCAACTGCCCCAGAATATGGCCATCGACCTGATCCATCGTCTGTGTTTTTTTCCCAAGGAGATATCTGCTTTACTGCACTCTCCTCAATTATAAAAAAGCTCTTACGCAAAGCACTAACCTTTGTCCTGTCCAAGGGTTATTTCCACCTTGCCGAGAACTTTCGCCGCAAGCACTGGGGCAATGCAACAGAAGCTAAAAAGGAGGAGAAGCAAATGTAGTGAACAGCAATACTAAGGGAAGCTTTTGCCCCGGTCACTATTGTGTTTTAACTGCGGAACAGCTCCATTTCTGCACATTTTTCGTTGTGGCAGCATTCCACATGTCGCTTAAAAAGTAACAACATAACAATTATAGCGCCCTCCCAGCAGCACAAGATTAAGTGTTGTTCCAGCATTAACACAATGAAGTATATTTTATTATTTGTGAAAGACCTACGCCATTGGCTTCTTTGCTGCATGCAGCAACTTGATCAGGTTCTCGATCTCGGGAATAACCTTGCAATTTGCTCCATCAGCAGCAAAGCTTGACCTAAAACAGAATCCATTTTTTTACTTGCAATCACCTAAGACAAAACAAATGCACATCCTGCCAGGGTGACGATGGCACAGCTGGAAAGGCTCAAGTGTTTTGAGATGTGACCAAAAAAAGGTGAGAGGTAGGCATTTGCAGAGTACCGAGTAATGAAGGAACTCTGGTTTGAAATATTGTGGCCACTAAAAAGGACCCGAGACGACAAATTTTTCTTGGAAGATTTTTGCTTGAATATTGAAGAGCAGAAAATATAAATAGGGAGTGACTTTTTCGGGTTAAATACCTTTCTCAGATTCGGGGGGGAAAAATCGGGTGCTATTTTTAAAACTGTAATTCGGGGAGAAATCAGGCGATAATTG
>JARGYV010085668.1:0-10434 GCA_029532675.1 Ornithodoros moubata
CCGTTTTTGTACTGAGATTGTAGCGCTTCTATTTGTAGCATCCTTAAGTTTGAGGTATCTATGAAAAGGTCATTCCTTCGACTAAATACCTATAACTACGGAATTTTCACGAAGCACAATGTCACGCCAGTATAAAGCGCCCAAATAGGGCATGTTGTTCGAATATGGGTGCTCCTAGAAACTGGCTATTCCTAGAAACCCTATTTGGCGCTTTACACTGGCGTGGCGTTGCGCCTTGTAAAAATTCCGTATTTATAGGTAGATAGTCCAAGGAATTGCCTTTTCATAGGTACCTCAAACATAAGGATTCTACAAATACAAGCGCTACAATCTTGGAACGAAAACGGCGTCCTTGAGAGAGCAGTGAGACCGGGGCCTTAAATGCTCAAAGGGCTTCACTCTGATGAACGCCCTCGTTAAAACACAAACAAGCGGATTTAATAAAACGTGAGAGCTTTTGGTATAAGGCAGAGAAAGCCTCGTTTCGTCACCCTTGCCCTTACAAAGAAGAGAAAAGGTGACAGATGAAAAGTATGCCACCACCGGGACTCGAACCCACATCATTTCGATTGCCGAAAGATGTGTTACGATAATAACAATATTGCTGTAAAAACAATACCAAAAAATGAATGTATTACTAGGGTCTGGAATACACACAGAGCGACAGGGCAGTGATCAGCTGGTGCTCAATCCATTCGGCACTGTCACTGAAGATCTCAGTGAGCTCTTCGAATGGTCCCCATCCGTTTGGACACTTACGCGCATGTTGTACAACAAAAACATACAAAAATAACTTTTGTTTCTTTTGAATAGTCAATTCGACGGCATAAAGGAGGTTCACATTCCTGATTGGTCTTTTGCACATGCAATTACACCAATATGAAAAATGACCTCACGGCCTTTATGTTGTTATCGATTAGAAGATGATCCGCGGACGTAGCATGCACAGAAGGAGCTCACGTAGCACGCGCTACATAGACAGGGAACATCTGGAGGGGAGGGAATGCCTGTTCTTCACAGAAACGGCTGCCAGGGAAGAGCAAATATCATGATCAGGCCTTGGTGTACAAAAGCTGCTATGCTTATTTTGTCATTCTTATTTTCTATATTGTATAGATTAGCGCTTATTTCTACTTTGGACGAGCAGCGCGAAATGTGACAAAAGAAACTCCGTGTTCCTGCATGTACAATTGCAGCGAGTGACCTGCGAGGAATGTTATCTTTATTACTCACTTACTGTTTCAGCCCACGCGATATGCGCAGCAACCCTCATTCAAAGGAACTCGGTGCCGAAGAAATGATAAGGAGGTAAACATGAAGACAGAGTTGCTCTGTATGCAGAAACAAGTTGCAAACTACGCAGGGTAATATGCTGTTATCGGCCGTGGTAAACTGTGCCCTCGCCTAGGGAGGAACCTACCGAGGTCAGATAAGGGAACAGTCAAAGCGGGGCAACGGCTTGAAGCACTGGCTATTATTGCTTTAACCTTCTCCAACGTTCGACTCCTCGAATGTTCCGTTTTCGTTTCTCCTCTTTTTGTCATTCTATGGCATTTGGCAAATTGATTTCTCTTTCTCAACGGTCCTGTCTATCGTCACGGATCAAGTAGTGAACGCAGATTACGGACTTCGCAAAAGGTGGACTCGCCTGATCATCGTAGACTGCCACGCTTGGGTGCAACACAATCTTTAACAGAGCGGTATGAACGCTCTCAAAGGTACTGAACAGATAGAATGGCTGGAAGGTTCAGCTATCTGTGGATGGACCTCAACGACTACAATGTGAGCGCGTGTTATCTTTACTATACTCGTTAGGAGGATCTGGGGCGGTGCTTTATCTCCTGACCCGTGGCAATATGAAATGCGGGATCCGTGAATATAATCTCTGAGAAAGGATCGCCAGCTGCGGCTGTTCTCCAAAATATGGCGCCAAAATAGTTGTGATACGCGCACCAAAAAGTGTCCGCGACTGCCACCAGCTGCATGAAAGAAAACGCCTTGAGTTGGTTCTCTCACAAGTTCTCCTCGTGTTCTGAGACTAGCTTTCACAAACCAAAGCCTGCCTTCCAAAATGTGTCTGCCGTTGCACAGGTATTCGCAGTCCCAACTAATGTCAACAACGGTTTTTAAGAACGATAGCCCATCATCCTCAACATGAAACAGAAAGGAAGCGGCTGTTGTTAAAAAGCTAGAATGTTTACTTACCGTCTTTCTTGTAATATAGGAGCTCCGTCTGACGCTCGACGCAGTTGGTAAGAGCGTCACTGAATGCCTGCACCGCCTCTTGACTCGTGAGAGGACCCCGCAAGAAGTCGCACAAACAGGAGCGTTGCATGAGTTCAGCTCGGGTCCAACCGACAAGCTCGCAGAATCCGTCGTTGCAGTAGATGATTGGATACGATTCCACCAAGGCATTGGCAACCAGGAACCGACGATCTGCACAAGGAAACAAAAAAAAAAAAATATTGCAGCAAACGAAGAAAGGCCATTTTTGTTTCACTTTGCCGTCCATGCTGCACAGTTGTGGATCGGATTGGATTGGCTTCTAGATGATTCTCAGTATTGAGCACATGCAACGCTGTAACATACGGCGGGCAATGCGAGGCTGGAGGTACGGTAGACACATTGTTGCCTACAATTTTCATTTCGAGTTTTCCACAAAACTACTTAACCGATTGAAAGGAAAATTGTGGCGTTAAATTTCCGACGCTTTACACAATCAAGTGCACACAATTCATGGCGCTGCACCAGAGAGTCTTCCTAGCCTAGGGCAAAGATGCATCGTGTGCAAAACTGAGGTTCACGTTAGCGACAGAAAGGACCACTCTCGTGTCGCTGTTCTCCCAACCATGTCAGGTCTGCGGCTTTTTGCCTACCAGAGGTATACTCTTGTCCTGGGCGGCTACAAATACAATTGGCATCGAGTTTCCGAGGTCCAACAGGTTACCGCCCTGAGGTATATCTAGTGCTATCGGAGCCACTGCGCTGCTGTGCTCAACACCAAAGAGGAGGCAATGCTTCGCATAAAACATATATTGCAGGCTTCCTACTAGCAATGCTAGTAGCTGTACCAATCGCGTCCCTTCTATGTTACATGCCACGCGTTCTTCTACACTGTAGCGCTACTTGGTGGTACGCGCTCGTAATTCTCCCTTGCTTAAGCAAAAGAGGCGCTTTCCCTTCAACTGATGTCATGGCGTGCAGAAATATCGGTTGCAGGGGCAGGAACAAATGTATGAAAAGAAGGATTATAAGAGAGTTTGTGAAATAAACATAAGCGAGATATGTAAGGTCTGGAATGTCGCATGCGTCGTTTGAGTGCTGTAACACTGTCGAAACTTGCTGGTAATAAAACGTGCAACTCTCTTTTGGATGGATTCAAGGATATTAGAAAGGTATATCTGGTGCATAGATGAGTAAAGTACTTGTAAAACGCAATTAGGTTACATTATTGATGACTGCAATTGAAATGTAATGTGATTACATTACAGTTACTAGGTCAAAGCAATGACATTACAAAGCCATTGTTGTCCGGCTCAAGGACACGTACTCGTCTATTGATGTTGCCAAAACTGATTGTGAAACAACACATAGGGGATATAGTATACGTGTACAGTATATATTTCCGGTTACGCTTCCAGAAGAATTCAATTCAGACGCTCTCTTCTACTGCAGGAAGCTCCTGTTGCGGTGCAAAAGCCAAATTGACTTTCCGGTGCCCTTGAGTTAAGCTGTCCCTCCAATGGGTTAACGCACCTTTACTTATTGTGCATACTCTGCGTCGCCTTCCAGTATTGTAGCAGAGGAATGGTACACATATGCATCAGTACAGCAATTGTACAGTAAAAAAATAACATTCACCCAGGAACAAAACATTACAGTTCTTGAAGAAATCAATCCCTGCAAGCGTTCTCAGATACACTTGCTGCACTAACAACGTTGTCAGGGAGCGAGTTCCAAGCACTCAAGGGAAAAAAAAAGACGGACTGTTTGAAAGCATTTGTTTTAAAACATTCTCTCCGTCCTCAGCTGATCATAACCATGCCCAAATGTCGTCTACGTCTGTTGTCCAGCAATTTAGAAATGATGTGGAGAACAAAGTCCGCCTAAACCCTCATACGCCGGTAAAATGATGTCTTTAGGAATATGGCGACACAAGCAAAGTGTTTAATGTTATGACGAGAATCCGCGCAGACTTCCAGTCACTCTATTTTCGAACTCATGTATTTTCAGGTCGCTGGACGCTGCTCAACTCCACATCAGAGTCCGTGATGTGATTGTGAATGAAGTCCGTGAAGTTGATCCTGAGTGAAGGCGCCGACCTGTGGTCACGCGTGACGGGGTTAAAGGTGGAAGCCTTGGACGTGCAGATCAGTTTTCTTGCTAGGCTAAGCTTCCATTTCCCTTATCTGCTTTGTACAGAAAAAAAGTGTTTATTGTAGGTCAAGGGGTTCCCATGTACCAGTGAATGCTGGAGCCCTTCCTGTGCGTTGCGAAATGATTGACGCCGTTCCCCTGTGACTGGGGAATCCTGTGGAAGGAACCATACTGCCCAATAAAAGACCGATCAATAGCACCTTGTGCGAGGCTAAAAAGTCACATGACGAAGGTATTTACATCCCGGGTCGACATGCTTTTCTAGGAGAAATTGCTCATATTGCTCTCAGATATTCCTCGTTTTTGTCATGATCGATACCGGGTTATCTCGGATGAGAATAATTTTGAGGCCTTCAAGGACAGTAACCCGGGACTGAGCTCGACGGGGAGCCGATAATTTTCGAGGAAGAAATAGGAAAGGGAGCTCGGCAGCGACAAGTCCTTGCGGACATGTCTCAAACTTTTGCTGTGATGCTAAACGCGTGGAGGAGAAGCAATATCAACTTCTTTTGTGCGGGAAAACTTGGCCGGAAGCTAGGTCGGAATGGCGCCCCGAGTAAGCAATGTCTTTTTTTTTTTTTTCTCTCTGCTTATGAGTTTTAATAAAAAATATCGTTTCCATATTGTGTTTTGCCTTTGGTGATGAGTCTGTGTTTGCCTCTTTGGGGTCATATGCCGGGAATAAGAAATTTTCCCTCTTGCCTGTGCACAGCCTCCGTGATGATGTCCAATTTCTCGACATACTCGGGGTTGTACAATAAAGAGTATCCACCAAGAGAAAGCGGCTTTTATTTGGATACATCACCAAGGGTCCATCGCTGTAGTATATATGGTTGCTGTTGTTGTTCTGGCGAGCTGGTTGTAAAACCCTGATGACATCTGCCAAGGCTGGTGGCGCTCGGAGTCACCAGCCAACGATCAAAAGCTCAAATCCACAAAAATTAAAGACAACATAAAGAGAAATTTCCTTATGTTATTCACTGAAACATTAACGCCAGAGGTGGGCGCTTCAGTGTGGCTACACATTGTGCGAAACTCACACAAAAGAAATAAAAAGCAGTGAACACAGCGAAAAAAGCTAAAAAGCAGTTCTTCTCATCTTGGTCATCGAATGAACCATTCATGGAACTAACTGCCACCATCGGCATCTCGCAGTTATTATTTATTTCCTAAGGGAAATATCGGCTCACCGCTAAGTGCAGTCCAAGGTACCTGTCCTGGGATACCTCAAAATTGAGCTCAGGACAAACATTCGGATGCCGACCACGACAGAAGCGAAAAAAGCAGTGAGTGGGAAATTCGGCAATTCCCTATCGAAAAGCATGGCGACCCAAAACGTAAATACCGTCTTCACGTGACATTTAGCTTCGCTCCCAAAGTGGTGGATATAGTCCATTCGATTAAGCTTCATAAACTGGGAACCTCGCGCAAGTTTACTGAGCCCCTGACCGACAAGGTCACAAATGAAGGTGAAAATGATAACGCAAAGGAGACAAAGGAAAACTTCAACGTACTGGGGGAATGTAAGAAAAGATGCTTCTCTTGAGAAAACGACCCCAAAGCAAGTCGATAGACGGTGCGGTAACGGAACGCTCCTCCGGAATTGTACTTTTCCCGCTTTAACTGGAAAGAAGCTAATTACTGCAGCTGGTAGTGCTTCCCATTTTCCTGTTAATTCTAAAACAGAAGATCGTATTGATAGCTTTCCTGAACACAATGCATGCAAGCTATATTGCCAGCTCAAAGGCGAAGGGAGACAGACAGGACCACGGAGGTGTATCTTCCTCCTGTATCTTATGACGGATTTATAAAAAATAATAACTCGTTGCCCTACGTCGCGAGACCGCGATTAGCTACGCCACAGTGCTCATTCTCGGGAGTCAACAATTTTGCTCACCAGAGGGCTCTGTAACGTTTCTTTTTACCTATTTTACACCCCTCGCGGAATATGGCGTGCCTGAGCAATTGGTACCCTGCCACGGAATTGCTAGCGTCCTCGACCGGGATCGACCCCACAATCGTGAGATCGGGAGGCGAACGCGCTACCACTACTCCTGCTGCTACTATGTGCAGAATGATAATGAGGTGGGATATTTCACCGTAGATGATGCGGTACCCTATTCTATTGTCCCAGAGTTAAGATATGCGACAGACGTACAGTTGCACATCACTCACCCACATCTTAATAAAATCGTGGAAGGCAAGCTTTAATTTGGTGTACTGACACACAAAATGGGGAACCCCCGTCCAAATGCCGCCTCGGCATCGACGCGTGCATGCGTTGAGTGAAGTACCGGTTTTAGCGAACCCGGCGCGCCACCTGGAGGACGAACTGCGGTCTACGGGAGCTCGTCGAAAACGCCCACTCGAGAAGCGAGATGGGGCATGCATCGACTGCTGCGAGGCCAGAACCACGCTCCGTGCCGGAGGATTTAAAGTGTCTCATTTTCAGTTGTCTTTTTTTTTTCTCTCTCTCTCTCTTCAGAGCATAGGCGTACGCATTGTCGCAGAGTAGAGCAATGTCAGGAAGCGAAGACATTGAATAAATAAATAACGAAAAGAAAACATTCCTTCTTGTATTCCAATGTATCGGTGAAGTGAAACGTGCATACGAGAGCGATAACTTGTGCAGAAAAAGCAACAGTCTAGTTGCGAACGAAACAATCCTGTTGGCATCCTTTCAGCCGCAAGCGGAAGTTTGGAAGGCGTACTTGTGTGGAGATGAGTATTGCGCAGGAGCTTTTTCAGCGGCTACTCTGCCAACACAAGGGTGTCACTTTCGGGTTACACAATGGCTGGACACAACTGCCTTATCTGAAAGTATCTCGTGAATGACGACATTCCAGGCAGCAGAGCCCTGACATGTCCCACCTTTCATTAAATGCGAAAGTTGACGTAACTGCATTACACTTTCCTTGGCAGATTAAGCGAAACATGTTCACCTCGTTACACGTGCTTGAAAGTAGTTGGCATACATGCACAATGTCCCTGTTTCTATTTATCCAGTGTTTTCGTTCTGATGATGCCTAAACGTGAAGAGTGCACGTACTCATGAATTACGTGTCTTTCTGCGCAAGAGGACGAGAACACTCTCCTACCCAGCACATACCTTGGGTTCCTTCGGTTGGAAATTGGCGTTTGCGGGACAGCCTCATGGAAAGCGCTTCCGTGTCGACCGACCGTGTCAGCAACACCGAAGTGCAGCACGAATCGTGAAGTCAATCTCAAGATGGCGACACCTCAAATGTCTCCCTAAAACACATTTTGTGTGCAGCATGCAAAGAAGCAGAGAGAAAAAAAAACTAACTGGGTTACGATATCCTCTCCACACCAGCATATACAGGGTGTCCCCAGCTAACTGTGAACAGATTTTTTTAAATATTCCTACGATATTTTCCGAAATACGTCCAAGGACACGAGCTCCCTTATGAGCGCGTCAGGAAATTATTTGAACGTTGTATTAATTAATTTCCGGTAATTATCTTTTGAACTAATAAAAATAATAAAACTGGTGGAGATTGGGGCTGGGTTGAACATTGGTAGGTTGTGTTCCCTTTCGGAATCGAAATCGGCGCAACCTTTTTTCTTCTGCCGATCGAAGAAAACGTCCTACTTTTCTCTGTCTTTATTTTCCGAACCACAGCTGCACGTGTTTCTCTCGCTCATATTTTGCCTTGGATTGGACATGTCAAATACTTTGTAAAGAGCTGACGCCATTTTCTATTTTAAGCATGGCATTTACTTAGAAAATGATAATCAATCCCATTGCGTACAACGAGACCATTCTGTAGCACACGCTAAACGCAACTCCCCGATTCCAAACAAAGGTTGCGAGATAAGTACTAACTAAAAAGCTTTGCTCATAATCATTGTCATAATAGCATTAATCATACTGATCACTGTCAAAGCCGTGCCAATAGGCTCCGGGACCTCGTCAGACTTGCATATCCTTCTGGAGGTACCTGTAGCTACGAGAAAGGAATCGCAGGACAAGTAACGACAGCTTCGGTAGATGGGGCCACATTCGGACACACCAGAGAATTGAGGGATTTTCACATTTTAACTAGGACAAACTGAGAACTTGTGTTAGGATATACATGTGTGTATGGATGCAGAAAAGACTGATCGATATAAAATAATAATATATAACAACAACAGTCATGACAGATCTTCAGTTTTCAGGAAAATGTTGGTGCTCACTCAAATTAAATCTGCAATAAAAAGGATCGTTCGATTCAATGGCCGATACGAATAGCCGGGGGAAAGGCTCATTCACAATGTCTAGATGATTTCACAACCGATTGATTACCACGAAAAGCATCACCCGAATCTCAGTTGAAGGCCCAAGAATGATCATCCGTTGAACAACAGTTGAATCCTTTAACCTTCTCATGGATTCATTAAAGCAAGCAACCTCTTCTCGACTGCTCTTTCGATGAATATCGGAATGTTGTGTTCACGGAGCTCTTACAAGCATTAGATGAAGCACGCTTTAAGTCAGCACTCGTGGCACCCGCTGACTGTTCAAGCCAAGTCTGTCACCGAATATATAGAACGTAACCCAAAAGAAGAGCTGGACGCGAGGGACGACTTGTCCTTCAACAATATGACTGCATGAGGCGCACATTAAGGCGTCAACTTCAAATCCCCTTGCAGGCATTCCTATCGTAGCTTCAAAGGCACGGGGTTGAAGTTTGCTCGCCTTCTGTCTCCTCCTCTTTGACCTAACAAGGTGGTGTAAAATGCAGAACACGACAGTGTTGCCTTTATATCCCGGCGTTGATCATTTTCCATCGATTGAAGGGCTTACCTTGAAAAGAGCACAATTGCAGCAACGAAATTGGCACCATGTTGTAGGGACAAGGCTTTCTGAAGGAAGCACGCACGTAGCGCTTTCATTCTCAAGGTACCTTTATTTATAGACGGAGTCTTCAAATATTTACGCGAACCTGCCCTATCCGTGCATTCCACATGATTTACAGCAGTGCCCTCATATCTTCTACTTTTAGTTGGGAAGAACTAAATTGGTTCCTCTAGTGTTTGACGTGAACCAAGCCACCTGACTCGAGCACGGATTGCTTCTACTTACAAGCATGCGGCAGATGCGGCATCCCTAGCAGCACAATCCACTGAAAGTCGGCTGTAATATCTTTTTGTGGCTACTTCTCTGATGTGCTACGAGTCACATAAACAACCTTAATCAACCCGTCCACCCTTATTGCACCCGACTTTCACTACATTGTGCTGCCTGGGACTGTTTTTTGAAAATGTTTTCACGGGTTGTGACAGTTGGATAAATACATATCTTTGCAGCACAGTTATCTCACCCCAGGTTGCGGGGAGAAAAGAATAGTCTATCTACGCAACGTAATTACTGAGATCCAATAGAATAATGAAGAAGTCACGTGATGCGGTGACATCACACTCGTATACCCGTCGGCGTCCGTGTGGGATGTCAGCAGTATACCCCTTCCGGAGGGTTATATGAAAACAGTCGACCTAACCGATGACAATTCGTCATAATTTGTGGGTTTACGTCGCGAGAGAAGTGCGATCTCGAGTGACGCCACACGGTAGGACAGCGGAGAATTTAGAGCACCTGCGGATCTTTTGACGTGCGCCGGAAATCTCCGACACACGGTGCCAGTAACAATGTTTAGCTCCCCCATACTGCTACCATCCTCGACCGGGATCGAACCCGCGAACTTGCGCGCAGAAGCCTGACACGATTGATTGGGTCACGCATTAATATGAGTGTAACTGATCTCCATGACGCAATACGCCAATAATTGTAATTTTTTTTTTGACAGATAATGCGGCACCCTATCCCAATGCCCATGAACTAGGGTATGAGATGAAGATGTCTAGCACACGCATGGGAGGACAAGTCAGGATGTGTCCTGGCGGTTGGCATTCGGTCGTTCCAGTACCTCGGGCAAAACTCTAAGGTTGTTCCGTATGGTTGATAGTGCAGAAGAGGAGGAGCTCGAGGGAGCGTATCGACGAAACAACGTTAGGATACGGAGACCATTCTGGCTATACCGCAAAACGGTAAAC
>JARGYV010085671.1:11943-28911 GCA_029532675.1 Ornithodoros moubata
GGTCGCTTTCATCCGTGCGGCGCCACTACAGTTTAGCCATCATCTCTAAACGAGTCCCTCTGTGAAAGTCATTTTACGCAGCATCTATACACGGAAAAATACGGCATCTGAAGAGCCCCGAGCGTCCTGTTCCGGAGATGGTCTTCGCGAGGGCGCTTTGTCACGTGATCTTTTGTTTGGAGGCGCGGTCACGTGACACGCGTTCGAGATGGGATTTGGCGGCAGACTCGTCTCGTTCGCGGCGACCCCGTTGCTAAGCGACCGCTGCCGTATAAATGTTTGAGCAGGCTCTGTGGCATCGGCGCAAGACGCTGCCGGCGAAAGAAATGAAGAATGAGGCGCATGATCCGCCCTGGCGGTTTAATTGCGACGCCAGGGCAGGAAATGACCGGATTAAACCGCACAAACGTAATCCAGTTAACGCGCTGTGGAGCACGAGGCACGCAAGGATTGCTTTCGTCAAGGCGTCCGCGTGTGAAGCTGCTGACGCGTCAGGCACAAGAGTGCTCCCCTCAGTGTCGTCTGCTTTGAAGTGTTATGCTTTCAAATCTTGTTATTGAATATATGCGGCATGTTTTATTCCGGTTCAAGAGGAATCCGAAGCTGAGGAAACGGTTTTCGATTCACGTGATTTACTCACTTTTGTGATAAAGTAGTAGTAGTAATAATAATTGGTGGATTTACGTCGTGAGACAACTGTGATCATGAACGACGCCACAGGGGAGGACTGCGCAAATCTAACCGAATTTAATCGTGAGAACAAGCATCAGCCTCTCTGTGTCATAGTTTATTTTCGTGTTCCAATTGCATTCTCTTGAATGTGGCATTTTTAGTCTGAAGTTCAACTACGATGTCGTCACAGCAGACACACACGTTCACAAGAAACCGCGATGAAACCGGTAATGCACGTCATTGCTCTACGTGCAATATATGGAAAAGTCCTGTAATAAAGGCGGCTAGTCCATATAAGAGCCGCTCGCGAATGTAGTAGCAGACGGCCACACTGCTGGGTTTCGCAGTGTGTTTACCTGTTTTTCTTTCCCTTGCTGCGTCGACATTCTTGAGTCCATCTCCTTCTCTCCATTTTATCAATATACACGCGTGGTAGGATACGCGACTCTGAGACTTTTTTCTTCCGTCTTCCTGATCTCACTTCGACAGGGAGTACTTTTGTATATTTATCCCCGCGCTGCAGCCTGTCCTTTGGGCGCTTGATTTTCGAGTCAGCTCAGCTGCCCATAGTGGAGGAAAAGAAGAAAATAAAAAGAAGAAGGTGAAGTAGAATAAGAAAAAAGAAGCTCATCTGAGTCCAAGAGCGTCTGTGTATTTTTGTTCATATGTCTGCCCAAGGCGTCTCCGTGAAAAAAGTGGTGCTTCGCGAGGAGTCGGCCGCGCGTTGCTGCTCTTGGGAGATGCAGTTTCGTTACGTATAAGAGCGAAGTACCAAACAGCTTCCCTGTCGTCGGGTGCAGTGTTCCCATTTCTGCATCCAGCCGCAGTTAGCTCACTTTTCAGCTCGTTTTTCTGTGTCTGTGTGTTTTTTCTCCCTCTTTTCTATCTCCTTTGCTCTGGATGTTCTACTTGATAGACACGTATGTGTTCCACACGTCGAGGAAGCGAAATTTTGCCTGAAATGTAAAGTCCTTCCACAATGTGTCGAGCTATCTTTCGACTTTCAAGCTGTGACATTTCTTTTCTTGTCACACCAAGCTTTGGTTAGCGTAAATTCATTCCAGAGGCTTTCGAGCAGAAACAGCTGGTTCTTGGTGTTGCTGGAACTCAAAACGACAAAGACAACGGCGACGGTACAAGTATAATGAACCACACCGCTTCGGTACATCGACTGCTAATGATGGACTGGTGTGATGTTTTATTCTACTTGTGCCGTCCTTGTTGTCGGTTTAGGTACGGCAGGACCAAGAAGATGAAGTGCTGGCCCATTATGCTACTTTATGAACCGTTGTTCTATTCGAGACTGCCCTATAATATGCTGTAAAATCATATGTTGTATAATATGTTGTAAAATCATGTGCTCCTTAGTCTAGATTAATCCCAAGCGAATTTTTCGTGAATTTATGTGAAGATGGTCAGGTTCTGTGGTTCTCATATAGTCCTGACCCCATCTTGTTCTCCCTAGGTGTCAGGCAAGAACAAGACCTCTACGTCCGCCTTATCGATTCCGTCACCAAACAAGTGAGTATTCATCCATCTTGATCCATATAAAAATACCACACTCCCGCACAGGAAGCTATCCCGCCTCATACCATCCTGTCCACTGCCCATATTAAGCCCGCTTTGATGTCAAGCTCAAAGGAATCTGTGGCAGGCAGGTCGTTTGGAGTGCATGTATCAAGTGGGAGGATGGGACGATAAGCCAGCGGGTGCAAACAGGTGATACACATTCGACGGGCAGCTCGGGGCAGCTATTACACGGCTGGAAGACGACTAATGAAAAGGCGACTGAGGGACCCCTTTTTTTTTTTTTTTTTTTTGCGGAAGGCAGGAGAACGGGACACCCGAAATTAGATCATCCCTGTCGTTGCCCCTCCCAGGAAATGACCGAGGCGCAATAGAGAACACCCTAGGAGGTCCTTCGGGTGAGCACGCACGTGTGTTCATTCCCCGACAACGTAGCGAAAACATCGCAAGCAAATTAACAGAATTTGATGCATTCCATTTCTAGCCGTTCTCTTTTCCATGCAGGTTTATTAATCAGGCAGCACAATGCATTTTTGTTTTCTCTTTCAGTCGCACTTCCAGTTTGTAATGGGCTATTAGCATACGAAAGGCGGCAAGGGAGGTGGCATCTGATTCACCAAGCGTCATAATTCTCCATGAACCGCAGGAGGTCCTATTATTGTCGCACTAGACAAGAGCGCTGGAAAAGGCCTCCCCCTGTACCGATAACTACAAGGGAGCGAAAACGGGTGCAAATATAACGGGTGGGAGCTGTCAGCTCTAGTGATCTACGCTATAGTGACCGTTAGGTTGTACAAGAGGGAGTACGCCTAATATGCAGTCAACGAGCAACGTCACTGGGGTCAGGATAAAGATATGAATGTCAAGACCCGAGTAAATTAAAAATCCATGGATGCGACGACAGCTAATAAGAAAATAAGAACGGAAAACAGCAGATAGAACACCAATGATTCTCCTGGCGTTCGCTTCATGTAATTAAACAGCTAGAGCCTGTTTCCCCAACGCAAAGCCAAGATTAAATTTAGGGTCTTAAAAATCTGTTTTATAAGCGCCGGTTAACGTCACTTCTCCTGAAAATTGGCACAGACGAGAAACCGTCCTGAAACAAAGCTTAAGGCCACTAATATTGGTTTAAATTACGAAACATGTTGGTGAAAACGAAGTTTAACCCATTTTCCGCCGAAGCTGGAGAAGCGCAGAAAAGGAAATTTCTCGCTACCGTACCCTTATATTTTCGCTTCTCTTTATCGAAATGTTCCTTTTTTTTTTTTTTGCGGTTCAATGAAGCGCGTGTGCATCGCCGTACACGTATGCACAGTACGGAACGGATCACAGAAATATAAAGATACGGCGAAAGTATCAATGGAAGGCACACTCCGCTACGTATGTGTTGAATATCCAGGAAGTATTGAACGCGAGACATGTTTAAGAAGTAAACGAAAAGTGGTCGGAAGAGTTCTTCAGTATGTATTTCCGGATCACTGATGCGAGGTTGCTTTCCCGTCCCTCCCTATAATCTTTTCTCCCCTTCTCAATCTGCGAGACAGTCGCTCCGGCGCACTTGTTGCCAAATGGAAAGGGACCCCGTCAATTCTTTCCATGCTCCCTGGTTAGAGGGTGACGAATTTTCGGAGAATGTAAAGCACCAGTCACGCGCCAGGTAATCTGCTAGCCTTCGAATGACGCTGTCAATCAATACGGAAATCATTTTTCAAGTGCTTCTTAATGAAGATTAAAATAATTTTTATGCAATGAAACGTAATGCTAGGTAACTATTTTTCTGTCGCTCTGCCACTATCGTATATAAGCCATAAGAAAACACGTATGAATCGCAGGAAATTTTGAAGTGGATTTGTAGAATCTGAAAATGCTTATTATAATACTCTTCAGTTGTACAATGAACTTAGATAAGTGTGTGTCAGATCACTAAATCCAGCTGGGATGATTTACGATCAACCACTAGCATGAAAATTACGATTGTAGACCTGTACAAGAAAACAACGAAAGCAGGCGTCGCATTGCTCATAGACTCTAAGGAAACCTTTTGCTTCGTAGCATATGCAGCAACAAAGGGAAACGCTTGGACGGAGACATTCCTACACTATTAAGTAACCGATTCTTTTAACACTTCCGAATTCTGTCTCGTGGAGCGAAACGCCATTTTGGCTGCTTCATTACTGATTTCCTTGAACAACAGTCGACGTCCCGGATCGTTGGTTCCCGCCGTAGACAAACACAGCGGGCCAAACACAAGCAGTTTGCGGAGGATCTTCAGCCAAACTGGGAGCTCCACTGTCCCTTCACGTGAAGCGTCGAAAAAAAGAAAAAGAAGGGTCACACACACACGCACGCAAAGAGTCACGTAAAGAAAAAGAAGAGGAGGAAGTAGAGAAAAAAAGTAGAAACGAGACAATCACATCTCTACTGAGTACATCAAGCGAATGAGATAAGCCCAGAGGAGGAGGGCGGTGGACAGGAGGGATCCTTTCTGCGACAGATGGAAAAATTTGGGGGAACAGAAGGAGGGGCGGCACTATATAGTCCCATCTGCTTGGATGGAGTGGGAAGATGAGTTCTCCCCCACCCCCCTGCAGGGGGCGCGCAAAGGGGGAGGACTTCTTGCGGCCACGCTTATCTAAGCGGGATGAGTGCAATGGATGAGGAAGAGACAAGGAAAAGTAACAATGGCCGTTGAACCTAGTTCACTTTAGGGACGCGTAGGGAAGTAGGTGCCACTTCCCTTCTCTATTCTTTCGATCTTTGCCACTTGCACTCGTGTCCAGAAACGGTGAAAAATTGTGAGCAAAGAATACTTGAATACGGGAAGGCGTTTGCTTCCATCGGTTAAGTACGGAGACAGTGTTTTTCTGCTCCGTGCGGAACTTACTGAGGCCGGGTAGGAAAAAGAATTTCGGCGGAAATGTAGGTGCTTAAATCTCAATTATATCATAATAGCGACCTTCGACCTCTGTCGTTGAAGGTAACTAACAAAAAGTCGTGCAGCTCACGACAGAGAATAATAGAGCACCTGCCGTTCAACGTCATGACGAGAAAGGGGACAGCAACTCGTTGGCAAAGCAGTCTAAAGCTTACACTCTGTTTGGGCTAGCGTCCACACACGTGGCTTTGTTTTGCCCGTTTTACACGTGACTGTGTCGTGATCTGGAAAGGGCTGAGCTGATAAGAGCGATATAATGTCCCAAATGGCACGTATAGTTCGTTTACAAACAAGCCTATTGCATCATCTTTAATGGATTTCGAATGAGAAAGAAACGTATTCTCATGTTACATAAATTTTCCTTTTCAGGCAATTGTGTATGAAGGTCAGGATAAAAATCCGGAAATGTGTCGAGTTCTTCTTACTCACGAGGTGATGTGCAGGTAAGTCAAGCTGCCATTCCTTTCATACCATTGCTTTGGATACATCTGCATGCATGCGCTTATTACATATACTGACGAAATCCATATTTTCTTCTCTCTACAGTCGATGTTGTGATAAAAAGAGCTGCGGCAACCGGAATGAAACTCCTTCTGACCCCGTCATCATTGACAGGTGAGAGTCTCAATTTCGTATAACCAAGACCAACAAAACAAAAGATGTCTGGAGTGGCACTAAGTACTCTAAAAAAAGTGCTGCATGCCACTCGTGAAACAGGTGGCGATATATTTGTGGTAACCTCAGCTGGTGTTACTTAATGCCGTGATTCCAAGGCGGATGTGCCGTGCTCCTCATCCGACTGACACGGCACCGCAAAACGGATGACCATCTCAAGCGGGGAACTTCCTTATTTCGCTTTTCCGCTGACTCCTGAAATTGGATTCAACGCGGTAGAATTATTTATGACGCTCCTGGAAACCTAGGCCTCCTTTCGTGGTTCATGGCACTTTTCACTCTCTAAACATCGCTGAGCATTCGCTTCTCACGTATTTATGTCCGTATTCATGCGTGTTCCTGTTCGTGTGGTAAATGATAAAAACCCGACTGACCATCTCGTGTTTTCAGGAACATTATTCTATTCTGGCGGTTCGTCTATCCATCGAGTTTCACGCGCCATCTGTGCCCGAGATATTTGCACTTGCTCGTCACGGACCCACGTAATATCCCATGGTTTAAAATATTACATAAACCGTCCGAGCAGGGTACACCGCAAACGCGGCATCATGTGCAGGATGGAGAATATCCCCGGCGCGACCAATGAGCAACAAAGCCTCATGTGCCTTCTACGTCCAATCACTGTAAAAAGAAAGAAAAAAGGAACCGAGAGAGAGAGACAGAAAAACCTAAAAAGAAAGAAAGCAAAGAAAGGGCTGTGGAAGTGGGCCACTGGTGTCTTCGCCGTCCTAAAGATGACCCATCTGGTGAGGCAGGCTCCCGTATACTTTAATCAGGGTCGGGAGGACGTGGCACGCGACCATCCCGGTGCAAAGCGGATTTCGTGGGAGCCGTTTCGTAATCGGACGAAATACCCGAACAAAGGCCGCGGCGCATCGGCCCTGCACGGGGTGGCCCGAGCTACCATATGGCCACCGCTTGGGGAGCGAGAGGGGGGGCACGTGTGTTTGCGTACGCGGCGTGCTTACTCATTAAAAAGCTTGCCACTAGTGTGCGACGTCGATGAAGATGACAGCAGATCACGGTGGCAGGGGGGTTCCCCTATTACACCCTTCGTTAGCGGGAGATCCCCCGATGTGCACCCGCCCGAGCGTCTGCCCGGCACCTTGCGCTGCCTTCCATATGTCACCCCTGCGGGTCCTTCCACTATTTGCGGCGTTTCCGCGGTAACCGCATACCCACTCCACTTCGGGATTAGCTTTGCATGGGCTCAAGTGGCGCTCGCTACATCGTGTGAGCCATGCCGGACCGGTTCCTCTTCGTTCCTTTTGGTCTTCAAAGGGGACACGTTGCGTATTTTCATGCGCGAATAGCACACTGATTTATTTTATGGTAACATTTATATTAGGGCGCGTAACTATGTCAAATAATGATCAGTGTGACGGCGGATTTTCGAAAATATAACAGGTTCATGCACAAACCATAGTTTCAAACGTGCTGAAAAAACATTTCGAGCCGGCATTCTAGGACACGAGGTGACTGTCTGAGCTTGGTATGTTACTGAAACGAAAAAAGATTGCAACAGAAACCTTCAGTAGTAAATTCAGGTGGTGTAATTTAGATGTTCAATGGGGTGCCAAAAGTTAAATACCAGAGATGTAGTTTTGCATTGCACATGATCAGTATAGTTACGGACGAAAATACTCACGACGAAATGCAACTGTATCTCTTATAACAACAGCTGTTCAGACGTGTGAGGTGCTTCATATTACAGGTACTATTAGAGGTACATGTCGACTATTTGAAATTCGTACTTTGAAACTGTTTCCGGAAACCCCCGAACTCACTGAGTGTCGTCATGTGAAAGGCTTCGTTTGCTAACATATGTAAGCCCGCTTCATATGTTGGCCGAAAGCGGGAATTCTCCCTGTCCTGTCATGGGGTGATTGAATTGTAGAAGGCCGAAAGTCAACAGCGCTGTTGGCATTGTACTCTTCGCGGATCAGCGTTTATACGTAAAGCTTCTGCTGTACTAAGCTGTTGTGTATGCGTTTATCAAATCTCCTCCCATATTGGTTTCCGTTACAGCTGCTTATCTTCTAAAGGTTTCTAGATGGCGCTTTTTGTCTTCAGAATCCAGATTCGAGGTCCACCTATACCTCCAAATGTGCATACCTGTAGCTTTTCACGCCATGGTTTGGTTGCTGAAGTACGCGTAATTGTTTGCACGTTGGGCTGTGTAGTACAGTATCAAGCTTGAAGACAATGTAGAGTTCAGAATTTTCAGCGCTTAATATTACATTTCTCTGGTCACAGCTAAACTTATGTGGCATTACACCTTTGCTAATGTTTCGAAGATCCACGCTGTCTTCACCCTTGTAACGAACGTCAGCATAAGAAAAAGACACCATCAAAAACGAGAAAGTACCTCATATGCACGAGCATTGCACTCGCTGTGGTTGCACGGGGTTCAGTCAGGCGGCGTTGTATGGGGCAAAGCCGACTGAAAAAGGCAAAGGCAAATTTCCGCACCGCACGCTGTTTCTAGGAGATAGGCGCGCTCCAGTGGCGAACCTAGGGTCCCGTGACGGAGAGCGCGCACGGTCGCCGCCCCCATCCAGCAACTCTTGCTGCTGCGAGCAATTACCCTTCCCTCCAGAGACGTGTCCGTGCCGCCTTATCACAGCCCCCGAGCCGTGGCGTCCAGAGGGCTTCTGCTGGCCCGAGATAGCTCGTAGAATAGGGCACTCCAGAAGTCCCAGGCTGGGAATTGGGGCCCGCACTTGGCAACTGTGACACCTGTAAAGTCGGTCATGTTTATGGTACCCTGGAGACCCCGCCACCTTATAGGTGGTGCACCTGCGGACTACGGAGCATCCGGCAGTAATGCGCGTACAGGTGTGGTGAACTATTGAGCAGCGGTTTGCGTGTTTTCTATGTGGATTTAAAACCTGGGCGTATATTAAGGCATAGTATCTCACGTGTATTCGACAGTTTAGAATTCTTGCCCTTTTCTGTCTCACCCATGCATTGACCTGCGTTTCCCAACATGATTCTCCAGAATGGTGTTACGGCTGCTATTCTGGAAGGGCGCCCCGACATGGGTGGGAGACGTTCACGTCTTTCACGACGCCGCTCATATTATGTGCTAAAAAGAACGCATACAAGGAGAGGGAGACTGGTGCCGATAACCCCGCTTGGCCAGGGTTGGCTTCCTATCTCTTCAGCGATCCTTCATTATAGGTCGTTGAATAAGGAACCTTTACGACCCGGGCCGCAGAGCAGTTCAGCGGGAAACGTGCTCTCGCCGGGTTATAGCGAGATATCGCAACTGGCCGTCATCGCTTCGTTACCCGGTTTACTGCTCGGCAATGGTCCCTTAATTATGCAGTGGTAGAAGTTGGCTCTTCCCAACTTCTTGTTTCCTCTTTTCCTAGATTACTTCCGTTGACCGTTATGAGGGCTGTAACGCTGTTGAAATATTTTTTTTTTCTTTTCTCTTTTTCACGGGGTCACGTTGGAACGAAGTACACATGTAGAAAAATATACATTCTTGTTCTGTTTTTCTCGTGTTTGCCGAGATGCTTGGTATTCATGGATCTCATTAAAAGTCCGAAGTACAGGTTTTATATGGGTAATACTTTATGCTGTGCGATTTTTTTATTTTTCTTGAGAAATAAGGGAATTCATTTACTGCGAAGGCGATGTGACGTAGTGCGCTAAACATGATATGTAATTTTATTGCATGAACATTTTCGAAGCAGTACTTTTATGTTGTTTATTGAGATTGCCATTCTTGGCATGTTGCGCTCAATCTACATGTCTCTCGATAATGGCAGACGTGAAACTCGTGCTGATCTGGCTTCTCGAGACGTGTCGCATTGATTAGCGGCTCTTTTATTCTCAAATAAGACAAAGCAGAGTCGGAAATACTCATGGCAACCAGATAATGCTCTAATAACACTGGAAGACGTATACCTGTGCCATGCACATCAGATGAACCCGGAGTCAGCCCCTGCTGGGGTGCACCATTGTCTGTCAGGACCACTGTCTAGATCGTATTCATATGCATTTAGAACTGGTTGCTCCTCAGCGTCAACGGGGCACATAAATCAAGCTATATGTGCAGTTTTCTATGCTGTAGCAATATATCTATTTGCGCGAGCTCTCCTCCGCCACCGTCTTTAGCTCCTTCCCGTCATTTGCAGTTGTTGCCTGAGAGAGCAACACGGTAATTTTTCTCTCCGGTTGCACAGCACCCTCCATTGCCGGAGAATCGACAAGCAAACTAAAACCGTTCGCATTAACGGGCATAGATAGGATTGACTTTTTCTCTCTTTCTTCTCTCTTTCTCTCTTTTCTCCCATTTGTTCACCGGCATCGAAGGTATTACACCAGTAATTGAATCATGGCACGAAATCTGAACACTTTTACCGTTTCCTTCGTTTGCATAACGCTCGAAGAAGCAATAAAAGGCCCGTGTCGTGGTAGGTTCTCCTTTACACTTCGATTTACAGATAAAAAAGAAAAAGAGAGAGAGGGCGAGGACATTTTACAATTTTTCCTGCTTCGAGGCTTCACCCTTCTCTGTAGGATGATTCCTTTTAAGGCTTTAAAAGAGAAGATGAGAGTGTTTTTACTTGTATTGAAACTAACCTCAAATTTTATTAGTTGTTGCGTAACCATTAATGATGGTGTATGTATCTTAAACATTATATACGCGCCCCCTCTCACATGTATAGTTGGCCGCACTCTTGGGAGGCCGCCTCCTGCGTTTAATTCGATACATGTTATAATATATAGTAACTGTAGCAAAAAAAAAAAAAAAATGAAAATAAAGCCCAGATCTCCTGTTTGAGTCGAAGCTACCTTTCAACAACGTATTCACGATAAAAGAATGGCATCACTCAAGACTCAAAATTTCGCTCCATACGTGCTACGACTCAGCCTAGTTCTGAGACAAGCTGAATAGCTGTGTAACACTTTAAAAACGTATATTTTTAGAGCTATTAGTCAGATACTCACATAGTGTAGGTGAGCAAGTATACCCCGTTTGAAAACGGCGGGTGCTCTGAAAAAGAAGAAGAAAAATTAATCTTTCAAAACGCAGGCTATGAACGCAAATTATTAGTGCCCCCTGGTACTACTCTCCGAGCAGCGTTGTCCGTGTCCTCGAGTGTGCGTGCAATGGGATAGAAAAGTGGGTGATCCCATCATGCAGAGCGAGGCGCGCCGTCGATGTGACAAGCCGGAAAAGTGGCCTTTGTGGTGATTTCCTAGCGGAAGGAAGCCTTCTGGGCGCCAACCGCTTAATTGATTTCTTCCCTCGGACGACGCCTCCCTTTCCTGCGAAATCCCACACTCTTACAACACGTCGGCTTTGCTCGGGATTAGCGCAGATTATTTCCAATATTCGTCTTGCTGGCCCGCACACCTCATTGTTTTTAAGCGATCCACTTTTTCTTTTTTCCCTTTTCTTAATTTTTCTTTCGCTCAGCGGCTAGCACTTTGCCGCCTTCCCTTTTTAAGTGAATATAATAGCTTCCATGACGGGGTGTTCTTTCGACGCGTCCTTTTTCTATTTTTTGCCTGCGAGGGTATTTACAGTGTCAAGATTTAAGCCATGGTGTCGTCCTTCATGCATATTTGAATTCGTGGAGTTTTTGATAAAGGGGGTGTAGCCTCCTGCGTATGGTATCCTTCAGGATTCTTGAGCTCATTTTTCTTATTTTTTCTTCTTCTGATTTTGTCTTTAACGTAACTTGAACAATTATAATATTCTGTTTAACCTCGTAGTATTAAGTTCAGGGCTACTATGGGCACAGACAAATGCTAATACTGATCGCGCCCACCAACTTCTATGCTTAGTCTATGGCACATATCAGGATTTGTAACTTCTTTCGTGTTCTTGCGTTCAATTTCAAATTGCATTCTTTACTGCACGTTTTCAATCCCGTATGAGTCAATTGGACTTGAAATAATGATTGTTGTCTTTTAAAGTTCAGTGGAAACGCACTCAACGGCTTCACGGTCAAAGCATGTACGCCACATGTGGGACTGAACGAGTCACAATATATTTCCTGCAAGTAGCTTGCCAACAAAATACACGTTCGATCCACGAGCTAACCATTTTTTTACTCGCAAAACGCAACCACTTGCGCAATGTTTCTGCAACTGTTCCTCATATATGCTCGACATTCGCAATATATTCTCATGATTTATACGGTTCAGCTATATAAGTATACAAGAAGCGTTCCGTTTTACATACGCTGTCACACGCTGTTTTACATACCTGTCCTTAACACCCTCGTCCATAGAATAGAGAACGGTTTAAAGAGCCCGACTGATATATAATAATAACAAGAATAATCTCGTATCGCAAATGCAATGGCGCTCATATCATTTTAAAAATCTACATCACGCGCCGTCGGATATAAATGCTCCGCGTACCTCGGGGCAACTTCATCTACCGCTCGGGGACTAATCCAAACATTAAAAATACAAGCATGATTCAGGGAATTTTTAGCATTTGTTCTTCATTTTTCCCCTTCTCACCCGACCAAACAGTGGACTCTAGAATAGCGTTCCCCCGACTCCCTCACCACTATCAACCACCGCACCCGGTCCCCTCTGCTAGTGTATGCTATCTAGTTGAACATCACTATTCACCTCTGGAGAGGAACTCGCTGCTCTTCCAGCCAACTCGCCCCTTCCTCCTCGTGGCCATAGTAATTCGGGAAATGACTTGAATAATTCATCATTCCGAGCTGAGGGAGCACTTGGAAAGAGGAGGGGTGACCATGTTGTCCCCTCTGAAAAGCTTTTTGGACGCGTACCTCCCCCGCTCTGCTAGGAAGGGGAACCCCGTGTATACATTGTGGGAGCCGACAAGGATTAGGCCCACTCGCTAAGAAGGTGGAAGGTGGGGGCGACATTCACTGACAGAAACAACAACCATTACGAGAACTTAAGGAGATTAAAGGTTGTCGACGGGTCGACAGTTTGGCCACCTTGAGCCCACCTTTGGGCCGAGTGTCTCGGGCTCACAGCGGCTAATCACGGCTCCTTCTTCCTGAGGGTTTCTCCTTCTCTTCTTGGCGGGGAATATATTTGTCCTGGCGAGGGCACAAAAGGTCCGTCTAATCTCTTTTACCGCGACGTCCCTTCCTTTCCCCTCTGCTCGTACCTTTTCCCTCGTTCACAAAGAAGGGAGGTTACGCAGAACTGCTTTTGTGGCGGTAGAAAATTACGTGCACCGACGTTTGATTTCTTTTGATTTTTTTTACGTGAAACAGATCAAAACGGCAACAGTTAGATAATATGAAAGTGTAAAACACACCGCAGCACAGTAATTGTGTTTTCTGGTGACGCTAGTCACACTACACTGTTACTGCTTGTGACTGCATAGCAGCTCAGCTATTGCTCATCCAGTCAAGCGTGTACGTCACGTACTTCCTCCGCGAGACACGAATAGGCTACAGTCTTACGTATACCTTTGCAAATTATTCTCGCATGTTTGTGCTCTGTTATATACAAGTAAAACAGAAGCACTTTGGGAAAAGTTTCGATTGCTACGTTAATTGCTGTTTTCAGTTGATACTAACTTTTGCTGTTACGCTCTGCCAACGGCGGCGGTACCCAGAAGCCCCTTTCATACGCGAAATCATTTTGCATGAATGTAGCAACTACGTCATCAGAACAGCAGACCGCATAATGAAAATACGCTAGATAGGGTCTCACTTGAATGGATCTACCGAGTTTGTGCAACGCACATACTCAATTCAGTACGACCATCCGGTTTAGACTTTGCGTCTCTCACCTCAGGCTATCGCAGTACGCTTTTTTCTTTTATCCGATGTCTCTGTCTCTCACTACATACGCGAGCGTTCCGACAAAGTGGATAACTGTAGGGGTGGACTCCTGGTTATAAAGAAGTGAGTGCGGAAACCTTATTTACCACTTTTTCCTGCTTCGCCCTGTCTGATACAGTTCTTCGTCAGGCGTCATCCCCTCAAGGTATATGCTGCTGCCATCAATATGGCCGTCTTGGTTGCGGTCCACGCGCAAATGGAGATGCTCCGTCCCCTGTCCTCTATGACAGCCAAGCCTTCCGCGTTTCTCCTTTGCTTTTATTTTTCTTATTCCTTTTTCGCTCCGATAGGAACGCTGAGTTACTGAGAGATTTTGGAAGATTTCTTTATATGCTATTACTTGAGCCAGCATTCGCGACTGTGATGTTTATGCCTGGTGATGTAGTCTGAGTCCGTTTGAGCCAATGTACAAGCAGTAAAAACCAGCCGACTACAATTTTGCGTGTGGAATAGCCAGCCCTCTGGTGTCTCAGTAAACTTTACCCACTACACCTGGATTGATCTATTTCGCACATATCACTGTATTTCTAAATATGTTACCGTCTTTGTGAAGAGCAGCGATGGGACAACGGGAATGGTTGCTTTGGAAGTAATCTTTTTCTAGCTGTGAGCTTCAGACGGAACTCATAGTTGAATCACCTCCGTAACATGTTCGACTAACGGGACCGTCTATCGGACTGCTTCCTTCCTTTTATTTTCTTCGTTCCATTCTAAGCTTCTGTAAACACGCGTTACGTACACGCCGGTAAAACATTGGCATACACTTATGCGATGATTGTTTTGAACCAATTAAAGACAGCTTTTTAGGCAGGCCCTCATAATAATAATAAAAATATGCTTACCGTTTCATTACACCGTTGACGCGTTGCAACATTGCGTAGAGACAAATGACAAAATTGCTATCCTTGTCCGGAGCGACGTTTGTTTTTCCTGCGAATTCCCACGGGATTTTAAGCGAGCCTCCTGCGGCGAACCGAATTACAGTAGCTGTAGTCGACGCAGCGGCGTCGTTGAGATGTCCACTGGGGATCCGTAGATCCACTTATCGATCCTGAACAAAATCTTTGCCCTGAAAAGGCACGTTTCACGGCTCTTTTTGTACTGCTTAACGCGTGGGAGCTCCGACAATGCTGTTTACGAACTCAACCAGCGTTTGCTGCTTCGTCGAAAAACTGAGGTGCTAATATTTAAGCTAGTGCCACTATAATATGTGACCCTATGTGTACCCCAACCCCAACAGATTTAACAGGCGTCGTTCGTCATTCGTCGCATTAATACGTTGACAATGATATCCCTGCGCATTATTCGTGAAGCGAACTGGGGCTTATTTGTCGTTTTCTGGAACAGTGCTGCTACCATACATACACTGTATCACATCGTCGTCATATATGTACCGTTATCATTGTAGACAGGCCCCTGACATCTCAGATTTGCTACCGCTAATGTCGCTGTCCGCACAGCATACTGGGCATTTTAAGATGAAAGAGAAAACTACCATAATTATCTTTTCATGTACATGGATTATAATACGCTTCAGTATGCCTGCATGAAAACCTTGAACAGTCTCCCTGCACCAGACAAAGACGTTAGTGAACAGTCCTCACAGTATCCAAATTGTTACAATCAGCTGACCAACGTTCGTTCACAGCAAGTGCGTTACTCCTCACTCCTACAGATCAATGCAAGAGAAACACGCTTTACAGGAGGGGGGACGGTATTCATTTCTGCAACAAATTCCAACGGTTTACTCAATGCCGGGTCAATATTCCCTCAAACAGGTTCAGATGCACAAGTCATGTTTCAACACCGAGGAAAAGAACGAAAGAAAGAAAGGCGCTTCACCTATGATCATACTGTCATTCTATGAAGGTTTTCTCCAAAAGAAGTTCGACCACGACTGTTCGAGCTTACTTTTTTGGAAATAGAATGACTGACCTTCCGACAGTTCCCCTATACGAGCGTTTCTCCGCGTCTCTGCAGTGATGCGAGACAAGTAGAGTTGCTGGCAGGCGGATACGAGCAAGCCCTACAGAAAGGATATATCGAGCTATGTATAGTGCAGAAGAAGAGGGGATGGATGAATACTTTCCCCGTATTTCTCTTTGGTGTGCCCCGCATGAAAATGGTGTGATCTAGCGGGCAGAAGCGGAGGAGAGTACTAGAAAGAGCTCAGTAGGCGTTATCGTGTGTGCAGGCGAGAGAATGAATGGCATAAATCGTTCCTAGCACCTCTCATCCCGACGCCACGCTCTCGTGTTACATGCTGGGGCTCGTTTGCCAGGTATCCTATTCGCGACGCGCTGCACTTGGAGCTCGCATATCGCCTTTTCTCGCCTACAAGCCGTGTCCATCGATTCCCGTTGGAACTAAAAGCCGTCCGCAGTGCTCGTACGCTCTCATTTCCAGAAGTGGTTTTCCGACATTTCCAGATGCTTTGTTCCTGAAGTAGATAAGAAAAGAGAAACGATAGAGAAAAATATGAATGTCAGTGCTCGTACTTTTTAGCACCATTCACTTGAGTCGCATTAGTTCAATGTCAGACATGAACATTCAAGCTTGGACAGCATTACGTGTGCCCAGGCTCTGAAATCAGCGTCGACTCTTGTTTTGTCTTCGGTAGACATTCCCGCTCATAGCCCACCATTGATGTTACAGTCGAACTCTGCAACGAGCTATTATTTTATGCCCCCTAAATGAGCCCCGCCGTCGTGTGTTTAGTGCTCGTGTAATCTCCGTCTCACATACAGCAGCAAATACGTTCAGGGAACGAAGAAAAGAGGAGAGAGAGTGCCCTCATTCCGGTGTCTTCCCCTTGTGTCTGTGGCAAAACCTGGTTCTCCATTCATTTTATGCCCCTCGAAGCGGGCTCACTACAGCACATTAGATCTGGGAACCGTGGATTCCCTTTACCCTGTGAGCTTTATGGACACTATCCTTCTGAAAAAAAAAAGAAAAAAAGAAATGCGGCGTTCAATTTGTGTCAGGCATTCTTCGTTCCTTTTATGATCAGGTCCCGAAGGGCGGTCGAAAGGGCAAAGAAGCTTCTTGCTTCTCACAATACTCCAGACACCAGCGGCGCTTCAACCGTTTACAACAATGTTCGTCGGGCGCTCAGCAAGACGATCGCTTTCCTTCCGTGCTCATTTGTCTTCGCCGCGCACCCATCCACAAGACGAGTCATTAAAGTACTGAAGGGTAGCAGCTGTCTGCCGCGCGTTAGAACCATGTACGTCATGTTGCTCCATACTGCGCAGTGCGTGTACCGCATTCCGTATTATTTCAAGCTTTCCGTTTTACAAAATATCCTAGCTGCCTAATATGTGTCATTAAATGACTATCTTAAAT